>JAECUM010041384.1:0-21497 GCA_016617855.1 Megalonaias nervosa
TAATAATAATAATAATAATAAAAATAATAATGTTTCTTATTCTGATAATAATATTTACTCAGAATCAAATTATATTATATAATAATAACATTTTTTTAATCTGATAAGAATATTTACTCAGAATGAAGTTATAGGGAAAAATATTTTTAAAAAACCTCTGATAATAATAATGATAATAATAATAATAATAATAATAATAATAATAATAATAATAATAATAATAATAATAATAATAATTCTTATTCTGATAATGAATGAAATTATAGGAAATTATAAGTTTTTTTTATTCTGAGAATAATAATAATAATAATAATAATAATAATAATAAGAAGAAGAAGAAGAAGAAGAAGAAGAAGAATAGTAGTAGTAGTAGTAGTAGTAGTAGTAGTAGTAGTAGTAGTAGTAGTAGTAATAATAATAATAATAATAATAATAATAATAATAATAATAATAATAATAATAATAATAATAATAATAATAATATTTCTTATTCTGATAATAATATTTACTCAGAATCAGATTGTAATATTTACTCAGAATCAGATTTATTAATTTGCTCAGAACCAGAAAATAATAATATTTTTTTTAATTCTAATATTATTTACTCAGAATCAGATTTATTTTTATTCTGATAATAATACTTACTCAGAATCATTTTACTGAGAATCAGAATCATTTATTTTTTATTCTGATAATAATATTTACTCAGAATCAAATTATAGGGAATAATAATTATATTTTTTATTCTGATAATAATGATAATAATAATAATAATAATAATAATAATAATAATAATAATAATAATAATAATAATAATAATAATAATAATAGTAATTCTTATTCTGATAATAATATTTACTTAGAATCAGACTGTAATGTTTACTCATAATCAGATTTATTTTTATCCTGATAATAATACTTACTCAGAATCAATTTACACAGAATCAGAAAGTAATAATATTATTTTTTATTCTGATAATAATGTTTACTCAGAATCAGATTTATTTTTATTCTGATAATAATATTTACTCAGAATCAATTTATTCAGAATCAGAATCATTTATTTTTTATTCTGATAATAATATATACTCAGAATCAGATTAATAACAATATTTAATTTTTACTGTGATAATAATATTTACTCAGATCATATTCAGATAATTTATTAAGATTTTTTTTTTTTTGTTCTACGATCTCACAGACAGATTTATATTAAGTGATTCATTTCTCAAATCCAAAAGGTGTCCCGTCTGGTCAATAAGTTTAAAATTTGTTCTTGATAATAGTGAATTATGACATCTCAGATAAACAGGATTAATTGGTTCTGATACAATTAAATATCTTGGTGGTACTTGAGGGGTAAATGAGTATGAGATGTATCCTTGCTGAGCCTGACTGGATTCTTCAAGGTCTACTTGATAGCTGCCATCAATTACGTCACATACTAGATTGACTGCGATCGTCGATGTTATATTGACAATGCCAGGTGAAATATGACGGCCGCAATAATAAATTCGCAATTGTGCTAGCGCTATTACGTTAGCTGGAATTGCAGTTGGAAAAACCACATTAAACTCAAGATTGGTTGAACTCGCTGATATCATTGTTGTCTTTAGCGGTGCTGTATTAACGACGATTTGTTGCAGTAGTTCGTTCGATAATGACATTATTACTGTTATTATTTTAAATCGAGAATTTGATCTTCTATTTTTTCGTCAAATACTTCATTGTAAATTTTTATCATCATTGTGAACTCCTCATCGGATATTTTACCATCACTGAGATACGACGAGAGATACGATGATAGTTTAGAATATGCTGACATCGCCGTGTGTAGTTTCATTGTATACAAGTGTAATTTTGTGTTTGTGCATGTAGCTATCTTCTTCGCAATAATACTGAAAATACCAGCAATTGTCGTTGCGGCTGAAATACCAGTTGTTACAACTGCAGGCGCGATCATTGTTATTGTTGATAGCAATACTCCGGTTCTAGCGATAACGGCAGAAACTGAATAAACAATTATATCAGTGACAACCACACGTCTGAGATATTTTTTACTTTTATTGTATAATCATCAACGCTATTTTTTTAGTTTAGTTTGCCATGTACATGCTTTATTGTATCTGTAACGAAGAACGTCGATTGGATTTTGATTCATTATACTTTTATTAAGTTGTTAAGTTAATTAAGGTGTTTCAGCGACAAATTCCAGACACCACCAGTAAGACGCTGCGGTTAATTTTTTATTAGATGGTTCCAGTAAAAACGTTTCTTCGGCATCTTTATTTAACACAATAGACACAATTCCAGAAAAAAATATCGGTTGAATGACGCCATAGATATGTAGCAAATATACTAAATTTTGCACCGCTAAATACGGACAGTCTATACATACCAGTGACTTCCGCGGTATGTTTGATAGTGTTATTTTGCTGTGTCCATGTTGCTGATCCTGATGCTACTGTGTATATCACATTGATGATCTGCTTGTGAGGAATTTTAATCAGATTAGTATTTTCAACGATATCAGGAAATCCTCTGACAATATCGTTGAGTTTTGTGTTAATTTCGGAAGAGTTTTTTTATGTCAACAACTGCTGGACTTCCAAAAAATTCAATAATGGCTCTGTTTATGTTCCTACGAAAATTCAGAAACGTTTGTACGTGATTAGAAAAGTCAGTTCTAAATGCGGTCGTCACATCATTGACTGCAATTAACGAGTTCATCACTGGAAGGTCTTTATCATCGACATTTTTTTTTCGTTGCTGTGTCGAAATCTCATTCTGGTGTTCTGAGATTATTAATTCCATTATTGTTCATGTTGAGAAATGCACGCATCATACCACCGTTGGCTAACACATACTTAGATTCTTGATCATCGACATATTTTTTTGTTGCTGCGTCCGTGGGTATGACTGGGTCTCCTACGTCAGTAATTTTGTTTTGTTTCATGACAATAAAACCAGTGAAAATATCGCCGGTTTTCTTAGCATAATTGTTGATTGAATGTCCAGAATCTTGTATTCTACCGTTTTCATCAAATACAACAATATTGTCTTTGAGCGCGTTTGTAATTCGTACAAGGATGTCTGTTAACTGGATGTTACTTGATTTTAATCGTCCTTGTTTATCCTGAAAAATAACTACTTCATTGCTATCTACGCTTGCAAGATTTAAAAGATCATCAGTTTCATTCCTGAGCTGATCAAGAGTTGCATACTTAGATAAATCACCTTGCTGAGTTTTAGTCTTAGCTGATCTTCCGTAAATATCTACCATTATATTTACTAATGCCTGTTTAAAACGTTGGACGACGATGTATACTCGTGTGCACAACTTTATGAGGAGGCATTGACGATTTTGATACAGCGTCAGGCACAGCGAGTACTTCACGGCCACATATTGGCGGATCAGTTAATTTTTGTGTTGGTAATGTTGAATACCAGATTGGAATATTTTGCATGTTGCTAACATATTTTAAAAATTCTTTTGGTGGTGCCAGTCCATACGAATCGAAATAAACAATTCCACGTGGATCAATCGCGTATGCAACCCAATGAGTACCTGCACCAGAACTTCCATCGAGATTAATGATACCAGTTTCAACATTGTTTGGTTTGTGCGGTAACTGATCACGCATAAAAACACCTCTGAAGTTTTTTATATTTAATCGCTCAGCAGCATCAAGGAAATCAAAATTGGACATAGGAAGAATCAACGAAGTGTCCCGGGAAGTCTTAGACATTTTCCGTACCATGAATAAGGAGTTCCTGGCAGTCTTAGACGCTTTCCCTTTTTTTTAGATCTTTTCATTCCTTGTCCTGTTCCTTTCTTTAATGCCATTGCAGCAGCAGTTCCAACAGCACCAAGTGCAGCAGCTTTTGCAACAGCTGGGGCTGCAGCGGCTATCAACGCTGGTATAGCTCGAGAAGTGGAAATATACCACCCGTCTTAGCGATGTCTTTAATGGCACCCGCAGAAAGATTAAGTCGTATGCCGGTCTTTGATCGTTTTGGCGTCATTGAAGTGCCTGAGTTGACGTTCTGTCAGTGATAGTTTTTTTTTGAACCACCTGTGATTTGTTCTTGTTTGAGTGATATTTTTACTGCACTCTTTTCTTTTTGATACTGATTGTAGTTTTTTAACCTGACCAGGAGTCAGACTGACACTAACATGATGATATGACATTTATAATATCATGAGCAATCTAATCACATGTTTTCTACTGGGGCATCAATAACTCTCATGCGACCACCAACACCTTAAAGTAGCATTGTTTTATCGCTGAGTGTAACTGCTATTGCTCTATAATTAGCAATAGCTCCTCTTGCCACACGAGCTCGAAAGTGTATATCAACGACAGATTGCCTGCCTAAATCCAAATGTTCCAGTGAGAAATAATAAATCGGATACAGTGTTGTAAACCAGAATCAACATTTTGATCACGTCCCATGAATGTCATCAAACGATGATATGCACGTGCTACATGATTTTGATGAAAATTAAATAATATATCCTCAGCTGGTTCTTGATGTCCGTTATTCTCAATGACACCTCACCAAATTTGACAAAGATCATTATACTATGTGTTTGTGAATTTACTCTTGCAGCATCTTGGAAAGCAATAAATATATGTCGCGGTGCAGAGACACCTTGCTCTGATGTTATCTGCCACGTAAATAAACCATTAATTGTACTTTGAACACTATCTGTGGTCATCGTCAGCCATGATAATGTCGATTTACCGCCTTGATTCATAAAAGAAAGTAACCGTTGTTCTTCAGGTATTGTTGGAGTCATTGTTGGCATCCACAACGAAAGTTTTGTCAGTATTACTTTATCAGCATCACCAGCAGGTCGTCAAATTGCATCATCGTCGGTAGCTTTTCTTACAAGTACAATTGTATGCTTGGCTCCGAAAATAACCTTTCTGACATTTCTACACAATCCAAAGATATGTGACAGTGGAATTACACATCAAAATCTTCTATTTCCATCTTTCAACATTCCTCGACGTGTTCTAAATCCTAAATTAAAATCTACATCAACATTAATAATCATGTTTTCACACCCGCGTCGGCGTTTCTGGCAAAGTTTCTTGGGCGTCCTATTTCATACTGTCTGTATTCAGAGTGATCAGAAGTAAACTTCACAAACATCATTGATGGATCAGCTGATCTTCAATAATCATCGCTGTATCTTGCTATACCCAATATCGCCGTGGCAACATCAACGTCTTTCTGAATTGTTTCAATATTTCTTCCGTCGATAACATACGTAGCACTGTCAAACAATGCCATAATACCATTATTAACAAAACCAACACTAATATCAGCATCATATTCAGTATTATCTGTTTTTAAGATCTCACTTTCTACTTCAATAAATACTTCAGCGGCTAAGAAATATCTACTTGTATCCTGAACTTGTAATTCGATTCTTCCACGCTGATTTGGTTGCAGTACGTCAAAAGAATAATACTGATAATCACGTATCGATTCATCTTTGAGAACTGGTGCGTCCATGTCGAGTGCGGGATCAGATACACGCTTGAACATTTTATTATATTTGTTATCGTCTAACACGAAGACCACTACCCGCTATTAAACTTGCGGTTATATTTTTTATTTTTCTGATAGTGGTACACCAGCTAACTCTGCTAATTTTTGATTTGCGGCTTGATTTATTATTTTACTAACATTTGCAGGCATCACTTCAGTGCTGGGTAATTTTACTGGCTGAGGTTTTCGTCGTATTAATCGTGCTAGTCTATCCTTGATTGCTGAGAATGCTTTAACGGCAACATCACCAACAGCACCAATACCTTTTTCACGAACAACGTCAATAGCTTTCATTCCCAGTTGCTTTGCAATCGGTATTGCTTTTGGGGCGATCTTTCTGAATAGACCCTGAACAACATCACCGAGTCCATCACCGTATATAGCTTTATAGGCTGGTAATCGCGAATTTATCACCCTGGCCATGGTCGGTCCACGTTGAGCGTTATGTATAATCGTCTTATTATAGTCATTGAGCGTTATGTATAATCGTCTTATTATAGTCATTGTATCTAACTGCATATCCTTAATCACTGAAATAATCATCGGCGATTTCATTAATGAGGGACCGATACACATTAATATCCATGATACCGCCTGTAAATAATCTTTGACAAATAGCAGCTGCTTCATTAATGATTTCTGGAGAATTATTACCATTTCGTTTTCCACCCATGAAAATTCCAAGTCGATCAACATCAACATGGACGTTATTAGGACATAGAGTAACAAGACAACTTCCAGTTTATTCTTTCTTACTTGGTGAACGTGATTCCCTCCTTCGTCTAATTTCTTCAGATTCTAAATCTTCCTCTTCTTTTTGTTTCCTTGTTCGTTCAATCTCTTCAAGTTTCGACTTTCTTTCCCTTAGTTTCCTTAACTGTTTAGCCTCTTCAAATTTCCACTTCATTTCTTTTTTTTTTTTCTTTTTGTTTCCTTTATGTTTAGCTTCTTCAGGTTGCTGCTTCATTTCTTCTTCTCTTTTCCTCCTTCCTTGTATTACTTGTTTAATATACTCATCTACTGTCTGGTTAAAAATATTAAAATTATTAATATCTTCCGCAGTTCTGATTTGCGGAGTGTTAGTATTAATGCGATATACATCCCTAATCCAATCGGCAGCTTTTAGAGTTCTAACATATTCTGGTTTTACATACTTATCTCTATTGCGATATCCAAACGCGGCAATATCAATTACTTCTTTTTGTCCTTGATAGCAGCAATACCTTCCTCCATAAATTTATCTGTGATGCTAGTTCTAATTCTTGGCAGAGGTTGTGGCTGTTCTTCAGGTGGTGGTTAAGGAGGTTGCACGGGTGGTGGTTGAACTGCTTGAATACGGCCAGCAATAACGACAGGCAATGTTTCAAGAGCTTTCTGTGTTGCTTTAGCTGCTTTAACAATTTTCTTTCTTGGTTCGACAATTGGTTTAAATAATTGTTCTGCACCTTCTGCAAATTCCACCTGAGACTCCTGACGCGCTTGTAGTTGTTGCTTGACAGAATCACGGACGGGTAGATATTTTGTAATTGCCTCTAGTCGCTATCGAGCTAATCTAGCTGTATGAGATTCCATTATTGATATAACGATGATTTAATTACAGTAGCAGAGAGGCTGACGACCAACAGTGAGTGTCCAAAAAGTAAAATTCACACAATAAAAATTTGAAAACAAAAAGTCAGCGATAAAGTAACAAAATGAGCCAACCCAATTAGAGAAAATCTCGGTCGATATTAGAGGCTTCAGTTTGACGTTACTGACCTTATATTTTTCATTTTGTAAAAAGCTTTATTTTTCAAACAAAGACAATTCAAGCAAGTGGTCTGTTCACCCTCTCTGGTGCTGGCCCAGACAACCGCCAAGGCCCTGTATGAGCATTTCATTAAGTTTTATTCTTTCCCTGAAAGGCTCATATGCAAGTTGGCGGAAGTAGCCAAATCTCGTACTACTCCATATCACTCCATGAGGAACAGTTCATCTGAGCGTTTCAACCAAACCATGTTAAAATGTTTGGTATACTGGAAGCCGACCAGAAATTGGACTGGAGATCGTACATCGGACCAATGATCCAGGCCTACAATGCCACCAAATGAGATGCCTCAAGGTATTCCCCCCACTTTTTAATGTTGGCATCCCAGGCTATCTGTCGATGCCTTTTGGATACCCGTCCTGGAAATGATGGTGCCAAAGATCTGGCCGGTTACGTGCAGAAACTTCAACAACGCCTTCAGTATGCTTTCAGATGTGCTGCTGAAGAGGTGGGGAAACAGGCTGGACGTAACGATAATGTTGACAACCGAAAGGTTTGAGCCGCCAAGCTAAAAGTCAACAACCGCGTACGCAAGAATGTAGAAAACAAAATAAAATGTAAGTACCAGCGCTGAAATGAAACATAAAATGAATTATTAGTAACGGCTAAAGTATTTGCACTAACGGTCAGATAGCATAATAATAAATTGCTAGTAGCACAAGAAATGAACCACGTTATTTTTTAAAACCAAAATGTACAATGAAAACCGTCGTTTCAAGCAAGATATTGTCAGATTTGCGTAAATAAATTTCTCTTTTCTGCTATGTACATGATATATCATTGGCTGTGTATGTATAATTCATAACTTTGATTGCTAGTAGTATATGGGGGCACCATAGCCTCACATGTTCACATGTTAAATTTGGTATTTTGTACCGTAGCCTCAAGATATATAGCCTCCCGTAGACTTCTATGTTAAATTTGGTCGTTTGCACTACAGCCTCAAGAATTATAGCCTCACATAGGCTTCTGTGATAAAAGAGGTGGTTTGTACTTTGGGGACAATGGGAATTTAACCTGGGAATGTCACCTGGAGGTCAATGGGAATTGAACATGGGTGACGTCATGGGGTTTATAGGGTTAAAACTATTTATAGGGTGAAATGTATTTATAGGACAAAGGGTTGATAGGAACAAACATAGACATACAGAAACAAACATCTACACATCCAAATACACAGAAAAGAAAACAGAGATGTTCCAAAGAAAGACTCACGGACAGAATAGAGACTCCAATAAGAGAAGTCTATTTTATGGGTACAAAACATTTATTCAATTATATACATGGGCTCTACGGCCTGTGCTTTGGTTTAAGCACTATCCATTTAATACATACAAATTTGAACATGGAACAAACCTATTCACCTGTTATCTATTTCTTGGTTCTAGAAAAAATACATTCAAAAATTAAAGTTCATGCCTTCAAAAAAAGCATATACAAGGTATATGCATTTCATAAAAGAATGACATTTTTCATACTATAATTAATGTCCATTTTTGAGGAAAAAGCTCAAAGAAAATAAGAAACAAACGATCAAATTGGACAAAGTTCGTGCTTTTCTCTATATCCGTCACACACGTTGTTTTTAAATCTGGTCAGCTACTACTTGTGTCCCAGCGTAGATGTTTTCCATCACGTACTCTTTCATCTGTAGATCTGTTGGTATATCCATCGTGCTAGGTACACTTATCGACAAGCAGATCAATGGTAGTTATTGTTTTCTTCCCATGGAGGTACAACGTATGCCATATGAATGGTCACTTTTCCATCAGTGATGTCAAATTTTTCTCTCATCGTCTGCACGTCTTCAATAGCCCTCAATAGTTTGAAAGAAGTTAATTCCGCAGGTGTACTAAACCCGAGACATACAGGAGAGTTCAAACTGTCGTGATACATAGATAGGCTCAAATGATCACGATCTTTGACTTGACACTGACGTTTCAGTTCCTCTAACAGTGAGTCAAATAAGTCCGTAATGAAAACTGCTGCTTCCTCGGATGGAACGTCAGACGCAAAGTCTTTAAATTTCACCGTGTAGGTGTAAATTGTCGTCCTAAATTTCCTCGAAGTCGCCGTCTGAGTCATTTCGATGCTAAAATACTCCTTTAGGTCTACTGAATCCTTTTCCTTCTTGGACACACTTTACAGTGACGGTATGGTGGTGAAATAGGTTAATGATATTTGTTCCTTCTCTTTTTTCATCTGCGTAGAGTGATCCATCTTTCTCGGCGTTTGTCCTCGCAATGAAGTGTCGTTCTTAGAAGTCGTCCCTTTTTTATACTGGGTGATATCAGCATGCCCATAAGGTAAAGTCTTGTGGTGTGGAAGTCACACTGGTTGCACGTAGTTTGCCATGGCGTTAGTAAATAAACAACTAAGATGAGGTACTGCATTGGTGATGTGATCGTGAGGCACAGCATCATACTCGAGTTTCTCGTTGGGCTTGAGTCTTACGCTCGATACTTGCTGTGTGAAAGGATTCATCTTTCTCGCTTGGCGTTTGTAGTTACAATGAACTATCGGTCTTGGACGTGATCCCTTTTTATATGCTGACCAATATCGGCGTGACCGTACGGTAAAGCGAAGTGGTTGGGAAGCCGTACTCGCTTCTGGTACACGATTTGATAGACTTTTTCCAAGGGACGACTGACGATTTGGTGCGTGGGTAAACGTACAATCTTGTTCGGTTCGTAGGTGGTCACTTTGAAATTTCCATCCTGTCCAGACTGCAAGGCTTCTTTAAATACGCCAAAGTTCACCACTTCACTGGTGAGATAATTGAGAGTCAATCCTTTCACTTTACACTCCGTGTGCACTTTTCCTTGTTTGTCCCGGTATTCGTAGCCGTAATTTTTGGGACCGCCACTTGCAAAACTTAGAATCTTGTCGTCGGGATGCTCGTCCGTCCAGGCTCCTAAACGGTCTCCTTAGATGTCAGGGTGACAGTGACCTAGTCGATCGATGTAGATGCAACTGTCCGTGTCAAAATACAGTACACGATCTCCCAACAGTTCTAAAGCTTCGTACAGTTTTAAGCGAGCATGGGCTGTCACGTAGGCTGCAATGATAACATTTCCAAATTCGTCGGCTTCTACAAAGTCCAGTTCTTCTTCGTAATTGACTAAGATCAAGTCCTCACGAACGACGTCCACGTGTTTCAGGTATTTAGTTTTGTCGTGAATCATCTGGAAGTAGCGGGAAGGTTCTGTCAAATACTGTATCTGGGGTAAACACGGTCGTGGTGCCATTTTAACCCACAAACAATTTAACATCACTTTGACAAACGATCGCCTTCCTTCGTTTTCTCCACGTGGTCTAAAGTGATGCCTTCCTGCTTCCGGTATTTCTCTTTGAATTTCTTTTGGTCTTAGGGAGTGTGGCACCAGGAAGGATAGCCGCTGGCTTCTTGTTTCAGTTTTGAAAAGGCATCCACGTTTTGAAAAGGCATCCACGTAGTCTGCGAAAATGCCTTTCTGAGTCTCGTCGCCCTTTTGGTATTTTTCTGTCTTAGGAAAGTGGTGAATTTCGTACACTTCTAACAGTTGGTATCCCAGGTCCAGAGTTTTTAACAATTCCACGGTAACCCAAGTTCCTGTCAAGGCGCGTTCTTCCAGGGTGTGCTGACAAGGCTGGTCTTGGTTGCACGTTTCGGCACAAGTACCGCACAAGGGAAACATCAGTTTTCCTTGGCAATGATGTAGTAAAAAGGGATGGTACAAGTTCGTGGGAGGCAAGACTTTGCACTTGATCAATCCTTCGTATTGTCGAATTTTGTCCACGTCGATGTGTTCCGTCAGCAACTGTGGGTGCCCTATGGGAACGTGACAAAATTTGCACACGTACGGATACTGGGAACACACGTCCAAGTATTTGATTTCTTCTCATTTCTCCTCGTCGGCTTGGTACAGCAAACAGGTGGCATTCGTCCGTCCTCCGTACAAGCTGCCCCGCGGGTTCAGAGGGTCCACCAGCTTGTAACTTTCCACGATGCGTTTAAACTCGGGATCGGTTTTCAATCGGTCATGTTTAGGGGAGAAGATGGGACATCCGTGAAATAAACATCCGTTAAACTCGTATACGATCTTGGGGTTTTCTAAGTCCCAACCATCCACTAAATACCTTCCAATGTTTTTTTTCGCCTCCTCCGTTGCGGGCATGTTGGATCCATTTGTCTTCCTTGTCGCACAAGTAATGTAACCAGCGTAGGGCTTTGACCGAGTATTCACGTTTGACAAAGTTCGTCGTTTGAGGACTTATGACAGCTAGGGTGTTTTCGGGCATGAATCGTTGGCGGTGCACTAAGGAACACGCTTTGGCAATGGTGCAGGCTCCTTTCAAGGGATCAATCCCTCCGTGCTCCATGAACAGTTCTCGAAATTTTCCACAGCAACGTCGTAAAATGTCCACATCGGAACGACAATATTTCAACATTTCTTCCTGAAAGTCAAAGGGGTCCGAGGCGTGAGTCTGGTACCAAGCGTAGAAAGCTTCTCGTTGTTCGGTATGCATGTTGTCGGGGTCGTAGTAGTGAGCCTCAGGCAAATGGGGTAGAACGGCGTGTTGATTGGCTTCGGTGTTGAGAAAATGCGGAAAATAGCCTTTGGCTATTTCTGTCATTCCAAACGTTTTAGGCAATCGGCTCAAAGGCATGGCCAAGTAACTCATCGAATCTTTAAACTGCACTTGTCCCACTTGCATGGAAATCATTTTTGCTCCGTTCAAAGTCACTTTAGGACGTTCTGTGCCTTGTTCCTTATAATATCTGAGAAGAAATTGCCCATCATATCCAGAAAAATTGTGAGCCATCACCGTGGCATAGCGATGGCAATTTCCGTAATGTTCAATGTCCTCTTGACTCCACGTCTCGTCGATAGGGTCTAAGATCCATTGGGCGAAATCGGCTAGCGTGTTCGGTCCCTGAAAGATTTTTCCACGTCCTCCAGGAATCTTGCTGCAGTGAGGACAATGACTAAAGATAGGCTCTTGGATGCACTTCTCGCACGCTCGATGAGCCACGCAGAAATTAGGAATGTGAATGCCGGTCTCTTGCATGCATTCGAAATCGAAAAAGATGAAATTGCCTTTCTTCTGGTCATCTTCTTCTTCTTCGTGTTTGGAATGGTATTTTTGAATGTAGCATTCGTATTCCAAGTCCACGATTTGGTGACAAATGTGACATCGCTTCTTTCCTGAACATACGTGCGTCTTGGCAGTGTTGGTACGTATGTCTTGTTCACAAGTAGGGCACAATCTCAGGAGGTGACAAGCACTTTTCCGCTGTGAACCTTGCGTCTTTAGATGTTGTTGGTAACAGGCAGGGCTGACAAAAGTGCGCTGACAAGCAGAGCAATGCACTCGTTTTTGTCCTTCGTCAAGACAGGGTTTAGAGGCCAAACATCCCTCACATTTCGATCCGCAATGCTTGTGTTGCTCTCGATTGTTATAGCCATAGTCACATTTCTCACAGTAATAACTGTATCCCAGGAATCCGGTGATATTGGTAATGGCATCGAAATGTTCATCGTGATGATAGACATGAATGTATTTTCCGTTTTTGAAATTTTTACCTCGAAACAACAAAGGTCCGCGCACTTCTTCAGGGTGTACTTTCAATGTGTAGTGTGGAGCTAAGACGTCTTGCAAGTTTTGCATTTCAGGAATTCCACAGGGCGTGTCTTTGGATATCCACGCTTGCTGTAACAGGAGTTCTGCTTCTCTTCGTTGTTTGGCTCGGTCCTATTGTCGAATAGCTTTCCAGGCTCTTTTCTATTCTGTCGTGTCGTTCTTGTCGGCATACGTTCGTCCCAACACGATGGGTCGGGCTAAGCACATCTTGTCTTGAGGATTGTTAATTCGAACGATGCTGCGCTTGATGCTGCGAAGGTCGTTCACCAATAACACCTTTTTGCGTCCTGTCCCTTGGGGAAGAGAAACGTGGGTCATGAACAGTGTCGCTTTTCCATCGGTAATGTGAAACTTGTCGTTGGATTGCTGTACGTGTTGAATCTTGTCGATGACTTTGGAAGGACTTGAAATCTTTACACTTCACCGTGTAACGTGTAGGCAGTAGGTCTAAATTTTCTAGAGGAGCGTTTTTCCGTCTCTCGAATGTGGTAATACTTTCCGGGTGATACTGGTGGACTTTGGTTTGGGATAAGCTCTCTCGGCTGGTCGCAGACGTGGAAGGTATTGGTGCCGGTTCTCTCATGTCTTCAATTTGAGCGAATACTTCTTTTCGTGTGTGAGGAGATGTTCACGTAGTTGCCTCTTACCTTCTTCTTCTCTCTCACTGAAATCGTGCGATCGTTTCATCTCGATTGCTGATTCAGAAATGATTTAACCAAGTTCGTTCTCTCTGTATATATACCCCTCTCTGTCTCTTGTTGTGAAAATGACTTGGTATATTTCACAAGGGCAAGTGAAAGTCCAACAGTTAGGAACTCCTGGCTGACTTATGCGAACGACAATGGTGCGTCTTATACACCTCATGCATCTTGACGGCCCTTCGATTCAAACCCTACCACGAAAGAAAAAGTTGCAAGAAAAAAACCCAGACAGTTGGTGTCATCAAGAGAACTAGAGACGGTACTGTGCCGTTAGGACACGTACGTACTCCAGAAAACCACGCTACTCGACTACGATGTCTCATTCTCTCTGTCACTTCTACTTTGTCGTTGACCACGATGTCTACCAACCCTGATTTAACACAAGTTTTTCTTCATTTGATATTTAAAAATAAATAAATACTAAACGCATTTTTAAAAGAACTACCCTTCATCGACAGCAGCGACGATATCTCCTCCTGCTCTTACCACTGTTGCTGCACCTACAACGATGATCTTTCCTAAGACTAAAGTATGAGACAGAGCAATTAAGTTGTGAAGTTCAGCTGAGGTGTCTAAACAACAACTGTCAAGCCCCTATGTTCCAGTTCAGTTTGTGATAATAACTTGCGATACTTCACATTTTCTGAAGTCGAAATGCCTACAAACCGTATAAAGTTATGTGACTTTAGCTTTTGACACTTGCACAGACTCTTCACTTCATAAGTGTCACGAGAAAAATATATGTCCGATTATTTCCATTTTCCAAAACACGCACACACTTGCAACGTGACCAGATATCTGTACTTCTTTATTTGTGGATATCCCACAGACCCGTCCCAGCATATATAGCTTGTTAAGAACTGTAGGAATATCCCCTCATTTGTTTCAGAAATATCAACGCTTTTATGTGTATTGCGAAATACATCACGGCATGTTTAGATGTACTATTCTGTGAGAACTTTACATGACGTTTTTGACAGAATGATTTTAGTAGGCTATGTCTCCAATTCACTCTTGTGATATTTTACAATAGTGGGGTATTTGTCCTATAGGAGTAATTATTTCAATGAGATGCGTGTTTTTGAAATTTCGTAAGGAAAATATACCATACAAACGTAAGAGTCGTGATATTTTCAAAAGTAGGAATAACATTCTCTCTCTCTCTCTCTCTCTCTCTCTCTCTCTCTCTCTCTCTCTCTCCTTAATTTTGATTGAAATCTAATGGCATCTGTTCCCGTTGGAAAAACTGTGATCAGTAGTCACCGTAATTACGTGAACTGTTCCGTTTGTCATATAATGTTTTTCCTAAAACTTACACCCTAAAATTGTAGAACGATTTTTTTTTCTTCTATCAGTAAATCGTTGGATGAAATAAAGTCTTGAGTTGACTTGAGCTTGTACAATTCAGATATCTTAGCTTTATCCTAGTTTGGCACTGCAATGTGTCACGGAAAACATTTCTAACATAAGATCTACCGTTTTTTTTTTTTTGTTTTATTTTTCAGAAAGGCAACAAACACACAGCTTTTTCAAGAATGACGCGAGCGAGATTGTACTGTATAACCCTGCCTATGGTTAACTCTGAATTCTAAAACCAAAACATGCGTTCAGAAAAAATTTAACAATGTTCGACCTATTTTCTCTCAGTTTAGACTGTCGATAGAACGAGGCGCGTTTTCGTGCTGCTGTTTTTTCCCCGCCCTTAGATTTGTGAAAACTTTGCAACATTGTTGGTAGCGTGTGCTGCGAAAAACACATCTCTTAAATTTGGGATCTACAGCAAAATGTTAAGCAGTCAGTCAACAATAAATAACACACTACCTTTTCTTATAAAATTGATGAATGAATGAAAACAATGAGCATTTCTCACATAGAATGTGTGGTTGTCTTAATTACCTTTGTTCTATAATACCGCAAAAAATAACAGACCCAAAAATGGTGTCCTGCGTTTTGTTTTGTTTTTTAACCATTCTTTCTTTCTTTCTTCCAGTAATGTTAATTCTGTCTGCCCATCTCTCAAAACACTCCAGAGTAAAGTACCGCCCGTTCTACTGTCACCAAATGCAGTAACACTTGTGTGCGTGCTTTCGCTTGCGCCCATATCGTGCGTCCCTAAAATGATTGTCACATTAGAGACGCAAAAACACTTCCAGAATATTGAGAACAAATGCTTATACCTACACCTTGAGATGTAAAGAGTTTAAGTAGTGTGTAAAATTTAGTCAAATTAAATTTTTGCAATCAAGATGAAACGATGACACTTTTCCAAGAAGCAAGCAGACACCAAAGCGACAATACTTTTCAAAATGTGCTGATAAAAGTTTGTGCAATTCAGAACGATGACATACATCTACAAGGCAAAATTAAATGGTTTACATCAATGGTTGCTATTTATTTGTTTATTAAATTTTAGGGACGCACGATATGTGTGCAAGCGAAAGCACACATGTTCTACTGTCACACAATGCAGTAACACTTGTGTGCGTGCACGTGTAGATGTATGTCATAGTTCTGAATATTTCTGCATGACACTTGTGGGGCTAGTAGATTGTAAAACACTAATCTTCATGAGGGTATCAAACTTTTGGGGCTAGTAGATTGTAAAACACTAATCTTCATGAGGGTATCAAACTTTTGGGGCTAGTAGATTGTAAAACACTAATCTTCATGAGGTACCAAACAAATTTATTTCTTCATTGGTCTTGTTTGTTCTGTCGTCCTATCATATTTACTACCGCTTGCGCTCAACCTCTCGATCTCACTGTAATGGATGCAAATGGTATTGAATATTTATAGGTTACTGCATTTGTATGGGAAAATATAAACGAGTTTTTCGGATAGCTATACTGCACGACCCTGGGAGTGCAGTATATCCACCCGACAAAACGAGTTCATATTTTCCCATACAAATGCAGTAACCTTTTTATTATATGCCCATTTTCTTATTCTACCTAAGGCTTAAATATATCAACAAAAAATCCTATAAGAAACAAAGTAACTGAATATATGCCGTATTTCAAACTAAATACACAAGCGTAGATGCATCTTTACACAACAAGATTATTAATGCGCACGTAACTCCGCCCAGATAAATTTGAAGTTGGTCGCGCGCTAGATTAAGTTTCGAAAGAAAATGGCGTTTGGTCTACTTAAAATTGAAATTTGGAGTCATATTGTGAATGACTGCGCATTGCAACTACTTTTCCATTTGATCTGAAATGAATACGTTTTGGTATTTTTGTCGATTTGACGAAATTTCGTGATTATGATCTGGATTTAGTAACTTACAGCGTCTGTGGCAATTCTACATGAAATACACCGTATTGAAGCAGCGAGGTAGAAGTGTGTTGACATCGGCATGCGTGTTTCTGTTCTGTCATTGAATGATTCAAATCATAATGTGGGAAAAATATGAAATTTTTTAATTGCAATTATCGAAAAGACGCTGTGGAATTTAATGTTTATTTCATTTTGAGTGCAGTAAGGAGGATGTAATTGCACTTGGAATATACTCAGTAGTCGAAATTGCAGTACAATTTCGAAATGTGTGATCAACTTTGAGAACCCATGACATGGCTCATGTAATTCGGATTTGCAGAACTAAGAAAGTACATTATGAGGAAATTCAGGATGTAAAATTGTAAGTATATTTTTGCCATTTTTATTACCAGCGAAAGAAGACAAGTTTATATTATAACTTGCATGTTATTGTAAGGACCCTGTCTGGCGTCTATAGCTAGCCTAAATCTGAAACATTGTATCAAAAAAGTTAACGCGGAATGTGCCAAAACTGCTGATATGTGGCAGTCCATGAAACATTTGCTTTAGTTCATTCAGAAAAAAAATTGTTTGTTTGCAACAGAAATTAGTTCCTTTATTCGCGTGCATTTAGTATGAATTCACCACGAGGATGCAATATCGGGAAATATCCGACGATTCTGACAATGTAAAGTTAACGTAGAAAAAAATGAGCATATAATAAGAGATAATTATATCATCTTCGAGATCGCTATCACAAACTTCTATCAGCACATTTTGAAAAGTATTGTCGCTTTGGTGTCTTTGATTGCCCATATGTTTATCATACGTTAGGGTTGGGGTTAGGGTTTACTGGTAAGAACATGTGAACGGATAGAGCGATTTAGATGCCGTTTTTACTACAATACGTATCTGGTGGATCCCGATAAATAGGTGTGTAGTTCATCAAAATCGGTCAAGAGGTTTGGGAGAAAATTTGATTCTTGAGATTTCCCATACGTTTATCATGAGTTTAGGGTTACGGTTTTCTGGTAATAACTTACGAACGGACAGGACGATTTTAGTTCGATTTGGATGCCTTTTTCACTGAAATAAGTGGCTCTTGGAGACCAATAGATGGATACCTTTTTCACGACAGTTGGCAAAATGGTTGGGAGAAAACTGGATTTGTGTGATTTCCCATAGGTTTATAATATGTTGGGATTAGGGTTAGGGTTTTCTGGTAATATCGCACGAACGGATAGTGTCTTTTAGATGTTACTTTCATTGCAATACGTGTATCGTGGAGCCCAATGGATAGGTATTTCGTTCATGAAAATCGGTCAAGCAGTTTGGGAGAAAATTGGATTCTTGTGATTTCCCATAAGTTTATCATATTTTAGGGGTAGGGTTAGGGTTTCCTGGTAATAACTTACGAACGGACAGGGTGATATTAGTGCGATTTGGATGCCGTTTTCACTGAAATACATGGCTCTTGGAGCCCGATAGATAGATACTTAGTTCATGACAGTTGGCAAAATGGTTTGGGAGAAAACTGGATTTTTGTAATTTCCCATAGGTTTATCATATGTTAGGGTTAGGGTTTTCTGGTAATAACGCACGAACGGATAATATGATTTAGATGCCGTTTTCACTGCAATACGTGTATCTTGGAGCCCAATGGATAGGTATTTCGTTCATGAAAATCGGTCAAGCAGTTTGGGAGAAAATTGGATTCTTGTGATTTCCCATAAGTTTATCATATGTTAGGGTTACAGTTTTCTGGTAATAACTTACGAACGAAGAGGGCAGTTTTAATGCGATTTGGATGCTGTTTTCACTGCAATACGTGACTCTTGGAGCCCGATAGATATATATTTCGTTCATGAATGTCCGTAAAGTGGTTTGGAAGAAAACTGGATTCTTGTGATTTCCCATATGTTAGGGTTACGGTTTTCTGGTAATCATATACGAACGGATAGTACGATTTGGATGCCGTTTTCACTGCAATGCGTAGCTCGTGGAGCCCGTTTTATAGGTATTTCGTACACGAAAATCAATCAAGTAGTTTTGGAGAAATTGAATTCTTGTGATTTCTCTTATGTATCTCACAAGTTAGGGTTAGGGGTTTTCTGACAATAACGCACGAATGGAAATCGCGATTTTGCTGCACTTCTCACTGCAATACGTGTCCCGATAGATAGGTATTTCGTTCATTAAGTCGGTAAAGTGGTTTGGGAGAAAATTGGATTCTTGTGATTTCCCATAGGTTTATCATAGGTTAGGGTTACGGTTACAGTTTTCTGGTAATAACGTACGAACAGACAGGGCGGTTTTGATGCTCTTTTCATTGCAATAGGTGTCTTATGGAGCTCGATAGATAGGTACTTGGTTCATGAAAATCGGTCCAGAGGTGTTGTGTAAGGGTTTAGGTTTAGGGTTAGCCATGAAGTAACTATTTTCTCAAGATCTTGGTAACACATGGGAATTTTTTCCATGCCGTTTGTTTTGCTTGATCGGCCTTTGGGAGACCTATATAAAGGTGGTGCATATATTTTTCTGTGACCCGAAGTCCCCAACAATGTGAAATGAGTGTTTGTTATTGTAGTGAGCAGACGGATCATCTGAGTTTTCTGATACCCGTGTGCGTCTCGAGAAGATAAATCTATCGATATCTTGTTGAGATAGACAGCTTGATTTTTGGCCAAGTTATAGCGTTTCGAGTGAAAGTTGGATTTTGTCGTTTTTAGATGATTTTCGTCTTTTTCAGTGAATATCTTGGTAACCCATAGGAATTGTTTCATGGCATTGACACTGCCAGATGCGCCCGGACAAGACGTACGCTGAGACACCTAGTCTGTGAAGGTAGCTAGAGGGGTTACGGAGATACTTTGATTCGAGTGCAAAAACAGACCCTGTACCAGATAAATTGGGAAAAAAAGCATGTCTTCCAGGCTAGCATCGTAAGACAATCTGCTTGAAGTGAAATAGCCAAGTTTCCAGATCACTATCTTCTCAATATCTCTGTAACGCATGGGAATTTTGTCATGCGGTTTGCTTTGCTAGATCGGCCCTGGCGAGACATATGTAAATATGGTTCGTCCGTCTGTCTGCCACCTACAACGCCCCTATAATGTGAAATGAGTGTTTGTTACTTAGCGAGCGGGCGGATAATCGGAGTTCTACGATACGTATGCCCAAAGATGCGTCTTGAGGAGAATAATCCAACTATACCTGGGTGGTGAGAATCGGTCGATGCATTCGAGAGAAAATCGGATTCTTGTAACTTAGGGTTAATGTTAGGGTTCTGGTAATAACCCAAGAACGGACAGGGCGATTTGAATCGCTTTTCACTGCAATACGTGTCTTATGGAGCCCGAAATATCGGTTCTTGCTTCATGAAAATCGGTTAAGTGGTTTGGGAGAAATTCGGATTCTTATGATTTCCCATAGGTTTATCATAGGTTTGGGTACGGTTTTCTGGTAATAATGTGCGAACGGACAGGGCGATTTGGATGAAGTTTTCACTGCAATACATGTCTTATGGAGCCCGATAGATAGGTACTTACTTCACGAAAATCAGTCCATAGGTTTGGTAGGAAAATGGCTTTTTGTCATGTTGTGTTAGGGTTATAGATGAACTATTTCCTCAATATCTCGGTAACGCCTGAGAATTGTATCATGTGGTTTGCTTTGCTATATCGGCCTTGGCGAGGCATATTTAAAATCGGTTCGTCAGTATGTCTGTACAGAGCTCAATATAATGTAAAATGTGTGTTTGGTGCATATCGAGCGGACGGATCATCGGAGTTTTACGATTCATATGTCCCTTTTGTCGTAAAACGTTTCCAGTGCCAGATAAATGTAAACCTGTTATCAAAGTTAATCACATGAAACAAACTTTTACCCCTGTTATCGATGATAAATCAAGTCACACACACACACACACACACACACACACACACACTATATATATATATATATATATATATATATAACTTGGACCTTGGACACACACGAAAATGTGCATGCGCGCGTGTCTGTGTGTGTTTGGGAAGAAGTGAAATGTGAAAATACATTATTGAGTAGATGTGCATTTTATTGATATTATTTACGAAAAACAATTGTAATTATTTTATTGAATAAATATAAATTAGTACTTATAGGAGAATTTGTAAATGCTATGTGTCCTGAGATTGCCCGTCTGTTTGTTGATTTAAAAACTGTTCTTTGTCGCCATGCGGCTAGAAAAGTGACCAAGGTTTATATGACCCTAGCAGGGGGATTTGCAGTCGCTAATCAAGGATATGAGTACAGATTGGAGAACAATAGTCACTGTTTTCTTAACATACGTGCTTGCAGTGTTTGTATACGTACCCTATCACTTGGAAGGCGTGAACTGATATTTACCTAGGTGCAACGCAATCGGTGGGGAGTTGGTGTCAACTAATAGGTGTTTTTTCTGGGTCATACGGATAAAACACAAAAAATAGTGTGCACATATGCTAGAACGAACAGGACACATCATACAGTACACAGACTCTCAAAGTGTGGTTAGCAGG
>JAECUM010041386.1:0-13381 GCA_016617855.1 Megalonaias nervosa
GGGGGGGGATGTGCTAAATTGTGTAAAGGTAATGATAAATTTAAAGAAATGTTCCAAGTCAGGACCGTTTTATTTTTGACGGCCTGACTTTGTGATCAGATGTTTAATAAGGAGATTACGACTAAAACATGAATATATGCACTTGGGTACATGTAACATATGTAATACACAAATTCTGTTATATGCTGGCCTTCATAACCTCAACGTAATTATTTAGCAAGAAATGGATGATCCACAGAGCAAGTATTTTGAATGTTAGCCTTAAATTCTTAGTGTGGCGGGATATAGTTGCTTATTTAGTATGGCACAATATTACTTTTGTATTAAGCCTGAATCAATAGCAATGAATTGAATATGATTGAATTGAATTGATTCCTATTGTTGTACTACATATATGTGGTTCCAATTTGTTTTTGATAATAAAGAAATTAAAATTTGTTGACTTGTCCTTTTTTTAAAATATCTATAAGTTTCTTAATGGTTTTCAATAAATTTGTAATTATAGCTACCTCACTTCAGTGGGTTTTTTTAAATTTGTTGGAGCTATGTAGTTAGAGAGGCTAATGTTGACAGCTATCTGCCGATCTTCAGATTTCGTTCCTATCTATCAGAAAATAGTCATGTGACGTAATTTTGACCAATCATTGCTTGTCCAGGATGCCGAACAGGTCTGATGATGCCGAACAGATACTCCAGAACCAGTGACATAAACTGAGGGTTAATATACAATTTAACTAGCATTACTTGCATGTGTACACTCTGTCATTAGCAGATATATAAAAAGTATGTATTTTTATGTTCTGTCCGTCAAACATCAAAGTATTTTAAGTCGTAACCAAGACTGCTAATCTTAAGCGAAGAGTAAACAACTACCAATGAACGCTGATAACATTGAAAATACATTGGCTAGCATAAAAATGAAGAATACAATATTAAATATCCAAAACATACTCATACTTGTACAAAAGAAGGCCTGCATTTACAAGGAGCAAGTGAAATTTAATCAAAATGTAAACTTGACAAATTTACTGTGTGGAACTGGTCATATTATCTAGTGTCGGTCATCTTGCCTGCATACGTATTTTCATCATGTCAGGTGTTGGAGTCATCGAGCTTAGTGCTATGCATTTAAAGTAAGATTCTTGAAGATTTCATGAGTATCAACGATGTGTTAGATTGAATTCGATGACTTGACCGGCCATCACACTTGACATACAACATGAACGATTTAATACACATTGCAGGGAAAGTCGCGATATGTACATTGCTAATCATATTCAATTTTCAAATTCATTCTTTCATCAGTTTATGTATATATTCATGTTTAATTTATGACATAAAAAACCACCCTTCCCATCCGTCATATTAACGCTTTAAAGCCCCCAGGTCTATTACAATATGCATACTTAATTTAAATTGTTTATTAGTTAGTTTATTTTATTTCATTATATGTGATATTACATGTTGGACTTGACCTTGTCTAAAATTAAGTTCATTTTCTACCTGAACTGAATTATTGATTTTGGTTTTGCAGTAAACATGTTTATCTTGAACTTTGGAAATTCCTTATGAATTGTCGGTCTATTTGTTGTTTACTACACATTTTATATTATAATTTTAGCAACAGACTTCTAGTTATTACTAAGATTTTATTTTGTAAAAATTATGAATCTTCCAGAAGGTTATTTTCCGTTAGGTAATGGGGTTTTATTGTAGAAAATGTTAATTGTGACCTGAAGTCAGGTGAAAGACCATATAATCTTGTTACTGGAAAAAAGTATTCATTCGTGCTTTAAATGCTTGCTAGAATCAGTTGCATTAAATTGTGTCCAGCAATTCTTTTGGGCTGGAATTTATTTCTTCAAATTATGAAAGTCGAACGATTCTTCTCTGCAAATACAAAAGTGTACCTCAAGAATAGCATTCTTGGAAACTTGAATGCATACTTAAATTTCAAAAACGGATATATTCTTAGATTGTATTATTGTGATCCAACAAAAGACCGCTCTTACATCAACACCACACTGGCCACAACAGGCACATCAACACTTTCAGCGTTGGATTTAATTTTGGATTTCCACTAAAGTTTATTCAAAACTTTAATTATTGTGACTTGTGTCTGTAGTTCTAGGATTATTTGGGATTTAATTCGCAATACCCTAAGTTCCTTTTTTTACTTTTTTCACTGTGTATTCTAGGGAAATAAATTATTTGCTGAATTTGACCAAGCGTTTTCGGAATCTACCGAATCTTTTTCAGTGGACATAGCCACAAAAGAAAATTACACAAACAAAACCAGAACAAAACACAAAACACAAAAACTTAACTACAATATACATGATGATTGCTGTATATACTTACATAGACTATGAACAATGAAATAATAAATAAGTTGAACGATGTTTTATCTTTTTAGTGCTAGAATACAAAGTGAAAATGTGAACAAAACTAACTTACGGATTTGGGAATTATCCAAAATATTCCTAGAATTTCTAACACAAGTCGTAATGAATAAAATTCAGAATACACTTTGGTGGTATTTTAAATAATTTCCAACGTTGAAGGTGCTGATGTGTGCCACGTTATGTGAGAAAATTTGCTAGCAATTCCTGCCTCATATTTTCAAATGTCTTCTGATAGAATTCGTAATTCAAAGTACTTTGGGTAATATCAATACGTGTTATATCAAATTACGACTTTAGACCGATTCTGAAACAAAGAAATTACCTGTCCGTGCCTTAGTTATTGCGTCACAGTCAAGTTCGCTGTTAATTCAAAGAGAATCTTGCCGTGGTAGTGAGAAACTCTGTTTTGAAATCAGCCATTGATGTTACAGGTTGGCTTAGGCTTAGAGACCGGAAAACCGACACTATAACATATCAGTGCTACTACCGGAGACAGTTTTTAAGAGACCACCGGTATCCAATCAGAACTTAGTCAAATTTTGGGCGGGTTTCTCACGCAGCCAGACATTATCCTGTTACATTCATTTTGGAAGAGTCACTACAGTTTCTGAAGTGTCTAAAGAAACATCACGTACTCCGGGAGCAAATTGGACACTCGTAAAAAAGAGCGGGTTAAAGGAGTTCTAGGACGAGATTTGGAACAAAGGCTTCTGAGGAAGCTTTCCGGGTGGGATAGGGCGCCACCCGAAGATTAGCGAGAGAAGAAGACTTGGATAGCACGTGAAAATAGGCAGTTGTGCGAAGGAGCAGGGCCAGGAGAATAGGCATTTGTGCGAAGGCTTAGAGCCGGAGAACGGAAACAAGGGTACCGGAAGTACCGACAAGGGAGAAGTTGCAGATGGGTAACATAGAAGGGACACGGAAATAAACACACTTACCATTAATTTCGCGTGATGAAATAACTGGCAATTTGAATAGGTCTTGTATTGATTGGAGGCAATTGCATTGAAAAAATGTCCTGTAATGGTTGAATACCGTGATGTAGTTTATTAAGTCGTTATACCTTTGACCTTATTATTTTTATACTTTATACACCTAGACCGTCGGCCATGCTGACTGGGGGCTCGGAGATATTTAATCTTTTAATTGTCCGTCCTTCTCCGGTGTTAGTAATAATTCGTAGGGGGCACGTGACAATGTGCCTGTGATGGTTGGTAGTCTCTATGTACTAATGTACTAGTTTTTCTCCTTCGGCACAAGGCACCCTTATTCCCTGTTACCAGAATGCATTTGTAGGTTTAGTGGCAAACTAATATGTCTGTCATCAAAGAAAAAACTGAAAAAGCGGCTCTTTGAAACAAATGACATCAGTCTTGACAATAGGGAATCACACGTCCCACAACTGCCGCCAAACTTGACAGTGGGCATCCAGATATTCACAATTGTCACCAAACTTGACAGTGGGCATCCAGATATCGCACAGTTGCCACCAAATTTGACAGTGGGCAACCCAACATTAAAGACTTGACATCGGACTTGACAGGGGCATCTAGACGTAAATGCCTTTAAATTATAAAATTATTCTGATTCAAAATTCAATATTTCTATATTGACTGAAGTAACATGTTAAGTAACTTCTCAAACCAATTTTGGACTAATTTCAACGGATTGGATATGGTACAACCTTTCTTTACGCCTTTTCATAATAATAATGATGACGGCATTCCTTTCACGAGGACACCATACAAATGTTTTGGACACCGTTATCGCGGATGCATGCATGTCCTGATGACGGGTCCAATATCGTGCCGGTTCTACGACTTAATAATTTATGGCAGCTGAGAAGCAGACGCAGAATTTCAAACTGCTTTCCAATAAACAACGTATCTTTCTGCACGCATCTTGTGTCTCCTGGGCCTGTCTCATTTTGAGTTGTCATTTGAAGTTCTTTTTACATTGAATTGTTGGCCAACAAAGATGAAAATTAACCATAACGGCTGCTAGAGTTTCGTGCAAGGCAATATAATGTTAATAAATGGCTGGTGACTTTATAATGTTCAAACATCGGTTCAAAAAAATAAGTGGATGATTGTATACTGTTCAAACACAGGTTGAAATAATAAATAGCTGATGATTTTATGCTGTTCAAACAGCGGTTGACGTTTTGAATAGAAAATTATCACAAGAATATAACACCCAAAGAAATCGCACAGTCATCCAAACGCTTGACGGCATCATTTTAGCTGGAGACTAATCATTTACAAGATTTCTTTCTTCTATAAATCTTTTGAATTTTACATTGACACAGCTATTTTTCCTATGGTACATACAACTTTTTGCAAATGGTCTTTTCAGGTAGATTTTTCCATACTCGAACAATCTATACGATTTTTTATAAGCCGGAAACATTGTTGTGTGCACACAGAATATATGCGTATTAAGAAAAAGACTCATTGATAGAACATATAGTTTCGCTTCTTCCTATTAGCCGAGTTCAAAGGTACCAATTAGAGGGTTACCTTCGTCATAACATATCAGGAATGCATTTCTTATGTGAGGTGCATTTTAAATTCGTTTAATCAAAGTTGGAGATCCCTTGAGCTTCTACGTTATTTAATCAATTACAGAGAGCCACTTCCATGAGAGAGGTTTCAGAGAAACTAAATTATATAATCAATGACAGGGACCCAGTTGCTTCCATGAGAGAGATTTCAGAGAAACTAAATTATTTAATCAATGGAAGAGACCCAGTTGCTTCCATCAGTATGCCTTTTTATAGACAGAGGATTACTTTTGCCCATATTGGCTAAACCGGAAATAATAGCTATTAATATCAGACTTGACGATAAGCAATTGGAGGGCGAACGTCAAGCAGGTATTATCCGTTTTTGGGTCTAACTTTCCAGGTCCTTTAAGATCTCCCTCAATTTGATTCATTCTAGAAAAACAAATACATTTTATGACATTGATCGGCATTTTTTTAACCAGAAATAGGTCCTGAGTTTAAGCTCATATTTGTTTATCAACACTAAAAGTACATGTAAATGATGTCATGATATTATTAGACGTACATGATGTCATGACATTATTCAGACTTTCCAACGCCGATCTCCACTTCCATGTCAATATAAAGAACATTCACCTGGTCTCGTTTTGATTTTTAGCAATCAATATCCCGAACGGCAACTCCCACAAAACGTGTATTTTGAAGGAGTGTATTCTTTGATTGAGAATCGATTAAGTTTTTGACACCACACCGTGATTCACAGATTTCTGATAGTTTCTTGAAAATGTAAAAATCAATGAACAAATAATGATTACATACATTAAACAAATTATTTGTGAATATATTGCCGAGGAAAAATTCTGATTTATTACCGATTTCATCGTTTAGCAGACGAAAATCCCATTTATGAGATGGCACCAGCGATATGTTTGGAGGGATCGATCCAAAACAAGGAAGAAAAACCAGTCAGCGTACAATAACAAATCACATATAACAATAATGGCGTATAGTACGTTAAAATTTCGTCTGCTATTATCAAGTCAGTCATAAATACAAAATTTTCATCTGCGAATATATCTTAAATTCCATTTGTTTGAGGTAATTAAGGATTATTTATCAATAAGTTGACAAATGGGATTGAAAATGGTAGAAGGACTGAATCACAAAGGAGTAACAAATACTTTAATCTCTATCAACTAATGTCACAACGCTTCAGTGCAATCAAGGTTCACATTAACCTACATTCACGGCCTTTATGAGTAATAAGGATGCACCGATCAGGTCTACCTCGTCACGAGCACTTTTGAATTAGAAGAATTAAAAAGGTAACACAAAGGAACTCCTGTCACTTAGTGCTCGTTCATTCATGTTACTTTTCTTTCTTCCACTCTTTGACAATTAGCAATTGTCTAGTTGATTTTGTTATAGCTGGTGATGTTTAGTGTCTAGAGATGATAGATTCATTTGTTATCAGAAAGAAAATTGGCTTTACGTCTTGATGAAAAAAGCTGAAGTATGAAATGTTGGGACTGCCGTATATAACAAAATAATGGTTTTAGTGCTGGATTGGACTGCCTTACACAACGAAATAATAGTTTTAGGGCTAGGCTGGACTGCCTTATACAACAAAATAATAAAATAAAAAATCCTGTACCAATGAATTCTGAATAATTACAACTTAACTGACCCACATCAACTGATATGAGAACTATGTTTTACTTGGTAATTTCAATAAATAACATTTTCCATATAAATGTCGTCGATGTCATATACATCTACCCGTCCATGTCATGCACATCTATAAGTCCATGTCATACACATCTCTCAGTCCATGTCATACACATCTATAAGTCCATGTCATACACATATCTCAGTCCATTTCATACACATCTATAAGTCCATGTCATATACATCTACCAGTCCATGCCATATACATCTACCAGTCTATGTATACACATCAACAAGTCCATGTCATACACATCTAGAGCTTCGATTTTGTTTGTAAATTTCATGTATCCAACCATGTATGTATGTATGCATGTATGTATGTATGTATGTATGTATGTATGTATGTATGTATGTGTGCGTGCGTGCGTGCGTGCGTGCGTGCGTGAGTGCGTGTATGTATGTATGTATGTATCGGGTATATTAGCATTTCAACAAAATATAGCTATGTACGATCAAACCTAGCCTAGGTAACACAATGGTAAAGGCAATACCCTTGCCAAATTCCCAGAAAGACAAACCCCTCCAACCAATGGTTATAGGACAAGTAATTATGGTTATAGGATATACGATCACGCTTAGGACATAATGGTTCACGGCTGTTAAATCATCTATGTGCACAATTGTCAAACAAAAACTGCAGCGTAACTCGTACTGTCCTGTTTTATTATTTTTTTTAAAATATCACGCATCTAATTTAAAGGAGTTCACAAAATTACATGTTATCGGTATGCCAGTATCACAAAATTACATGTTATCGGTATGTCAGTATCACAAAATTACACCGAATCGGTATTTCAGTGTCACAAAATTAAACGTTATCGGTATTTCAGTATCACAAAATTACATATTATCGGTATAACAGAATCATAAAATTACATGTTATCGGTATATCAGTAGCAAAAAATTACATGTTATCGATATATCAGTATCACAAAATTACAAGTTATCCATATATCAGTATCATAAAATTACACGTTATCGATATATCAGTATTATCGATATATCAGTGTTAAAAAAATACATGTTATCGATATATCAGTATTAAAAAAATACACGTTATCGATATATCAGTATTACAAATTATACGTTATCGATATTTCAGTATTACAAAATTACACGTTATCGATATATCAGTATCACAAAATTACACGTTATCGATGTCCTGCTTATTCATCAGAAAGTGATCTCGACGAACTTGTTATCAGCCACAAATTTCCACCTAAAAGTTATACTAGTGTTAAATCGCTTTTTAAAAACCTTTTTTTTTTTTTGTTGTTTTTATTCTGTTTACTTTCTAAGTGACCCTAAGTATTCCTAAATATTCCTGTTGTTGATTAATTCGTGTAATCAATACACCACTGTCTCTCACCAAGGCATTCGGTGTCGATATTGGATGCTCTAATTTCTGATACAAAAATTGCATTTAGGGCATGTTAAGTTAGACAAATGCTACAATTTTCTGTTGGTTAGCTTCTGTCCAAGTAAAGAAAACCCTACATCTGACTGTAATCGTGTGGGTTTTTTTAACTGTGTTACCGTCAAACTGTGGAAGTAATATAGCATTAAAAGTTTCGCTTCTGTGCATGTTTCTGTTATAAATTGATTCGATACATTTGGGACTAAATTACACGTCGGAACAATTTGCCCGTAATTATTGCGATGTTCACGTTATCTCACAATCTGCATTTGTTCGAACAAATTAAACAATGAATACATCAACATTTATATCAAACATGAGACGCACAGAGAGTGTCTAGCATAATTCAAACATTCTGGTTCTGGTCTGCATTGTAACACATGATGATCGCAGTTTGTCATTACCCACAGCAGCGCAGCAAATTAAAGCTATGTAGCTTTTGTTAAAGTATTAAAATAGTTCGAATGTATGTATCTTAATAATGATAAATATCCGTCCAAAGAAATGCTACTTTTTCTGCCGCATACAATACTGTATCCATAGTTGTGGAACTGACACACTTTAGGTGGAAACAATGTAAACTCTCTCACTGAAATCAATGTATATGGCTCGTCTAACCTAATCCGAATCAACTATGTGCTATCACACAGACCATCGGAAATCCAGTATTGAAACGATGTTGCTTTGTCAATTGTTCTATGGATCTGGAAGGACTGTTTTGCTCTTTGAATTATACTTTAAAAGAAAAATATATTTTTAAATGTTACTGGTGATAGAACTGTGCTTGACAAATCCAATATTAAATCATTACTAATTTGAGATCTTCTGTATATCATCATATTTACCTGCATTTGACAGTTCTACTACAGGCTCTTGTCTGCCCTCAATGGCCTATAAGATATTCCTTCATTAATAAAAAATGACATATATTTCTTGCAATTCTTTTGTCTTAAATTAGAGAAAGCTAACTCAACATGTTAACAAATTTTATGTACATTTTGACCTTATCGAGGCTAACGTTTCTGTATATTCGTTGTATTTTAGAACAGCGTGCTGGATAAAGCATAAGCGACATTCTGTATCATGTATCAAACATAAATAGAACATAAGAGACTTTCTGTATTATGTATAAAACACAAATAGAGCATAAACAACATTCTGTATCATGCATCAAACACAAATGGAGCATACGGGACATTCTGTATCATGAATCAAACACAAATAGAGCATACGCGACTTCCTTCATCATGTATCAAACACAAATGGAGTACAAACGGCTTCTGTAACATATATAAAACACAACTGGAGCATAAGCGACTTTCTGTATCATGTACCAAACGGATTAGAGGCGACATTCTGTATTATGTATAAAACACAAATAGAGCATAAGCAACTTTCTGTATCATGAATCACACACAAATGGAGCGTGAGTGACATTCTGTATTATGTATCAAACACAAACAGAGCATAAGCGACTTTCTGTATCATGTATAAAATACAAATGGAGTCCAGAAGGTTTCTGTATCATGTATAAAACACAAATAGAGCATAAGCGACTTTCTGTATCATGTATCAAACACAAATGGAGCATAAACGGCATTCTGTATTATGTATCAAACACAAATGGAGCATAACCGATTTTCTGTATCATGAATCAAACACAAATGGAGAACAAACGGCTTCTGCATCATGTATAAGACACAAATAGAGCATATGCAACTTTCTGTATCAGGTATAAAACACAAATAGAGCATAAGCGACTTTCTGTATCATGTATGAAACACAATAGAGCATAAGCGACATTCTGTATCATGTATAAAACAACAAATGGAGCATAAGCGACTTCCTGTATCATGTATAAAACACAAAAGGAGCATAACTGACATTTTGTATCATGTATCAAACACAAATAGAGCATAAGCGACTTTCTGTATCATGTATCAAACACAAATGGAGTACAAACGGCTTCTGTATCATGTATAAAACACAAATGGATTACAAACGGCTTCAGTATCATGTCAAATAAATAAATTATTTCTATATTTGGAAAATATCTGTTTATATTTTCCCATACATTGATGGATTAGTTTTACAATAAATAATCTAACAACACAATGAAAAATGGAACATTCCTAAAAATAAGTAAAAACATTTTTATCATTCAGTATCTCCTTGTGCATTTAAATTATTTATTTCTAAATTATTGAACATTATTGGTTGGTCATCGTTCGCGTTTTCAGTCAACTGTTATTCGGCGCTATGGTCACATGACGCAGGAGTAGAGGATCTCACTAAAAATGGATGTCATATTTTGGGGAGGGGTTGATCGAATTTCGTAGAAGGCAATAACAACGATTGCTAAACGCATAATGAATTAGAAACCGTGGTGACCCTCATTTAAGCTTGTGTTGTGATTTTGTACTAAATTAAAAATCACTGGTACCCATCTTTAAATGCTTGTGTTGTGATTTTATACTGAATTAAAAACTGTGGTGACCCTCATTAACGCTTGTGTTCCACATCAACGATGAACGAATTGGATCGACGACGCTTGATTAGAGTAGTTGGAGTAAGTTGGAGTTATAAGGATTGAATGATCATAGCTGGATATTTATCGAATTTTAAATTTGTACCTAATCACTCACGAAATTACCATCAAATAACTTCATTTATTTTGTGAGTAATTTGGTAAATCATTACACTTCAATAAGTATCCAACCAAGTTCATTTAATCCTCTTGTGGTACAAACCATGGAATATGAAAATGACTTAATAGGTCAGTAGTTTCATAAATTTGTGCTTAGTAATAATAAAATCGAATTAAGATCACTCTTAACACTGACATCTTGTTTTAAAATCACTTTAGTCGTACCATCGGAGACATCTTGTTTTTAAAAAAAAATCACTATAACTCGTACCATAGCTGACATCTTTTAAAATCACTTTAACTAGTACCGTGGCTGACGTCTTTTAAAATCACTTTACTGATTCCGTGTCTGACAGTTTGTTTTAAAATCACTTTATCCTTATCGTGACTGACATATTGTTTTAACATCGCCTTACGCTTATCATGGTTGACGTCTTGTTTTAAAATCACTTTAATTCTTATCGTGGCGGAGGTTCTTGCTTCATTAAAATTACTATTCTTTTATTTTTCGCTATGTTTTTGTAGTGTTTTTTAGGGGGTGGGGAATTTGAACATTTTTAAAACGTTACTTTTAAAAAATCATATTTTATACTTCATTCCACAAGTGTATCGCGAGTTTAATGAAAGAAAGTCTAAGACTTGGTTTTGCGGGTTAAACAACTTGTCATGCGTAGTTGAAATAATTCTTTAAATTACATACAAAGCAATTAATCACAATAGGTTATTTTCCTACCTTGGGAAGGCATCCACGGCACAAAACTGCATCTCCATTCACTTTGTTAACAAGCATTAGAGATATCGATCATCTAGTTATCGCCGTTTAGGACTGCTGAAGACAACGGAGAAGAATAGAGACACGTTATTTATGTTGGTCTACAGTCACTGTAATCACGTTCTCTAGCTTTATTTCTATTTATCTTGCTAGTATTGGAGAGATTCTTCATATAATAAATTTGCTTTTATTTTAATAGCAAGAAGCTGGGACCTAAGCCAAGTCAAAAGGATAGGGTCTGAAAAGGCTGCTTTAGCACGTTTTTGCCCCGTCCTAGCGTTTTCATTACTCAGTATCACTGGCAATGTATTCGGTATCATCGGCATTGTATTCGGTATCATTGGCATTGTACTCGATATCAATGGCATTGTACTCGGTTTCAGTGGCAATGTATTCAGCATCAGTGGCATTGTACTCGATATCAATGGCATTGTACTCGTTATCAGTGGCATTTTCGGTATCATTGGCGTTGTACTTGGTATCATTGGCATTGTATTCGGTATCAGCGGCATTTTCAGTATCAGTGGCATGGTACTCAATATCAATGGCACTGTAATCGGAATCAGTGGCATTGTGCTCGATATTTTATTTACAAATACCGCAATGCTTAATTCCTCTCCAGGTGAACTTTTATTGACATTTCTTATTTCATCGGGTTTGCAAATTAGCCAAGCTAAGACTGCGAATATACCAATTAGCCAAGTTAATACAACGTACATACCAATTAGGTCAGCTGCTACAACAGGTTTAAAGATGAGGTCACCTACTACAACGCATTTACCGATTAGACCAACTACTACAGTGGGTTTTCGATTAGAGCAACTACTACAGTGGGTTTTCGATTAGAACAACTACTACAGTGGGTTTTCGATTAGAACAATTACTGCAGTGGGTTTGCCGATTAGAACAACTACTACAGTGGGTTTTCGATTAGAACAACTACTACAGTGGGTTTTCGATTAGAAGAACTACTACAGTAGGGTTTCCATAAGAACAACCACTACTGTGGGTTTTCGATTAGGCCAACTACTACAGTGGGTTTTCCGCTTAGACCAACTACTATGGTGGGTTTACCGATTTACTAATTAGCCCAGCTACTACAGTAGCTCTAAGAATTAGAATCTCAACTACAACAGGTTTAGAAATTGACCAGGCTACAACAGTGACTTACCAATTAACCTAGCTACTACACAACCGGTTTAGAAACTGGCCCAGCTACAACAATGACTTACCAATTAGTCTAGATACTACAAGCTACTATAGTGAGTTATTAGTGACTACAGCTACAATTATTAGGATGTCATAAGTCAAGAAATGAATTAAAAATAATAAAAGTGAATCATATTTTGTATTAAGCTTCTAACATCGCAGCAAACATCACGCAATAAAAAACACTTTAAATATGTAATGTTTATGCTCATTATTGCAGTATGATTGCTGAGAAATAAAGTTTAGATTTAGTTTTCAAATAAAGACAAAATATCCTGAACCAATATCAGTTACAAATAACTTTGTGTATTCTGATATCAAGGCTTAAAACTTTGCATGTCTCATGTTATCCAATATAATAAACATGCAAAAGTGTCTCAACCTGGAGTTTTCTCAAAGGTGTTATATATTAACCTGGACTTTTCTCAAATGAGTTATTTTTTTATTTGTTTTGTCGCTTCCTTACTGTCATTTTTATTTTCTGTTCTACTGAGTGATTTATGCGAAGTAACTATCGTCAACTGGGAATGGTATCAGAGATAATCCCCGATGTAGGATATTGTCATTGCTAAATTAAACATCCTCGGCTGCAGATCAGATTTAATTTTCCCGTACCGTATCGATTTCATTTTCCCACACATTACCGATTTCATTTTCTCCTGCCTTGCCGATATATATATATATATATATATATATA
>JAECUM010041389.1:0-25337 GCA_016617855.1 Megalonaias nervosa
AGAGAGAGAGAATTATAAATATACACCAAACAGAACGGAAAGTGCTATGCCTGGATTCTATAGAAGAATGCTTGATCCACACGAGTGCATATTACACCGATTGAATAGCATCATTTTTGGTGATGTGTGCTTAGTCGTGAGGGAATATGGGCTCGTGTGTGCAGGCAAGGCGATGGGTGCCGTTTACCCGAGGACTTGGGTTCGAATCTCCGTAGAGTACGAATTAAACATTCTCTAACCTGTATGGTAGTATTATATATATATATATATATATATATATATATATATATATAAAGACGCACACACACATGAGTGAATCCGGTACAATTGTTTCCCACAAGGTTAAAATAGCATAATTTCCTAAGGTTTGTGATATAAATTGCAAGCCCTGTATGATCGGCAACGTTGTTTAATTGTACATAACGCTTTTAGCGTGTTAATCCAACCCATATGGGCGGATCTTGGGAATGGGATAACATAGTGGGTGGAACTTGGCATAACGGATGAATCCATGCTACTAGATTCAAGATCTCATTCAGTATTTTGACAAATATTTTACCTTAGTTTACCTTTGATCGATGCGTATTATTGATATTAAGATAATATTTGGGAGAGCGCAATCAAGTAGTATATCTCTATAGGCGTAATGTGGCGGCCTTCACTTGCTAAACTTTGCTTCAAGACCTTTCATATATGTAATCCAATACATTTTCGAATTTCATCGAACTAATTAAGATATTCGTTCTTGCTGGCCACGTTTGGATATTTCTTCGCACTGGATCAGATCTATTATGCATATGGTTTCAGATTACACGCTAATTAAATGTTTCGGTTTAACTGTACCACTGATAAATCACTGCTTAGTGATTCAAGTCAAATGACTATCAGGTATAATTACAACACTCATGGGTTGTATCCATAAATGCATATGCGACATCAATTATGAACGTGACTTAAAGCAACGACAAGCCTTTTATGACCTATTCGAAAGCACACCGCGTATAAAGGTCATTTACCTCGATTGTCAGACATCTCCCACTGCGCATCGCGTGCAGGCATATTTAGCCGCGTGTCCCCGACTGTAGCATAGATAAATAAAAACTTTAATTTTGGTGGATGTATATAATGTATAATAACGTAACAAAAGTTATAAATAACAAAGCTTTAAAATATGTATGATACATGATTATTCTTTCGAAGGTTGAAGGAAAAAAATAAACAAATGGGCAGTTTCATGTATTTCATATACTTTTTTTTTAAAGCATCAATAAGTAAACAAGTTCCAGAGCTGAAGTCTGCATCAGGATGTTGCTTTCCTTCTCTTAAATCGTGAATCTGAAATAACCAGATCAATTATCTGACTGAGATAAGAGGGTTCAAATTCCATGTTCCCAAAGATGTCTGAAGGACAGTAAAAGATCCCACACCACCCGTAATATATGTGTATTCGGTGCCTTGCTTCACAAAGGAAAAGACATATTGCATTTATTGGGAATCGCTCTATCTTTGAACCTCCTACAAAAGACAGTATTCCTCAAGAAAGTAAGACTACCGCTCTGTTGCCAGTACGAAGGACTACTGGGAGTAGTCATTCGGATCTAAGAAAGTGAAGTGCGACCATCTCAGAAAAAACTATAGGAATCTCTGGCAATGTTACTTTATGCTAAATATATTCGTTCTAAATACACATACCATGTTTTAAATCCCTGCGCAAATTAATAGTAATTGTTTCCAGTGCTTGTGAACATTGAAATAATCTGACATCTCGTTCAGTCTGTTGTTTTTTTTGTTTTCAGTTGTGTTTCTCCTGTCCGGTATCCTGTCCTTCCCATTCGGACTAAGTTCCAGTTACTTCCGGTATTACTGCGGCGAATCAGCTTCCATATTTTACCCTGGTTCTTGTCATATCAGCTGGGCCTACATGTTAGCCATTGTTGCATCGTCTCTGTCAATATTCTGTCCGATTCTATCCAGGTTTATAGAAAACACGGATTGCGAAGATGAGGCAAGGAATATGAACATTTGATGATATTTTTGAATGGATAAAAGTGTTAATGTTTAAATCTGGAGTTGGGGTGTTTTACCCATTCCTAGCCATTCCTGCTTAAGATTAATTTGTAATCGCTGAGAGATTTTGCACGAGCTTTCTTGTATGAATGATGAGGATTTAGACTGGTAAATGACACAGAATCGCAACATAATGTACTTGATTTCAGTCAATAAAAGTACACTCTTTCATGAAGTGTTTTGCGAGGAGAACGCTTTCATTTAAAATGAATTTGACAAATGGGATTATGTGGTATGTGTTGAACAAATATTGTAGTGAAGCTCTTTTCAAAGAGATAGCCAATTGAAGAAAGCAATGAGCCTATTTTTCAGTATTTGGTTTTTAATTATAATTGTAATTTTCCTTTACAAATGAGTGCAGCAAAGCAACAAGGGACTTTTGAGATGATCAAAAAGAAAATCCAAGCAAACAGGCAAAGAAATCAAACTTGCTATATAGCTGATACTGAGAGTAAATTAGAAGTTTATTGGCATATGAGATTAAAAATTCCAGTATCTTCATGAACGAAACCAACGAGTTTTATCACAAGGAGCTCTAGGTAAACAGGGCAAATCAATTCTTGTACAAAGCCAACATATCAACGTTAATATAACACCGCAGGTAAAGTTTAATTGAATCACACCTGTTTCGTTCAAATGAATGGCGCTTTTCAGTGGAATTACACAATCGATAGACCTTTTACATGAAGTTAACTTGAAAGGTTGCAAAAGGAGGAAGTGTATGATTGGAAATAGATGCCCTCAACTGTATTTCACAAACGTCATTGAGTTCATGGAATTATTATTTTCTATTTTGATAAAGAACCACAAGAATGTTTTATTGACGAGACATCAGCCAAATGACAGTGCTAAATGTAGTCTATGGAGTTACTTCAAGTACGAGGACGATACAACAAACTACACTTACAAGAGATTAATAATATTGAGATTTTAGTGTCAATAGACTAACCCATCACACGAAAAGAAGTCTGTCATGGACATCTCGCACTTATTAATAAACCTGTTAATTAATAGAAGTCTCTCATACTGCGCAAGGTGCTCTCAAAAGCTAATAAATCCACATATAACACATATTAAAAGATGTTTTTTTATATGTAAGCTCTTTGCAAAGAAGTGAAGTGCTCGACCTGTGTCACGGAGTTTGGGATTTCATTCCGCAATCGATTACTCGTTTCTGTCCCATTTTATACTTGAAACATTCCTTGAATTAGCGCACAATATAATATAAAATTAATATTACATTATATTGTCTATAGTCTCAAAATTACGTGACATGCATGATCTTATTAATCGATTGGTATAAAACTGGTGATCGATTATTACACCTACGAAAATTCAACAAACGACAACCAAAGCTTTCTTTTATCTAATGTGATTGAAAATATCATACATATTGTGCAATTTCTGATTGTAACTATTGTGCTAGGCTAGAGCGGAAGTAAGATCTATATTGACAGTGAGAACCCATATAGTACAGAAATGTTGTCAGTCCCTATAGTTATTTGCCTTGCTATAAAGTTTGCCTTTATGACGTTCATACATAGGGTTTTTACATCATTTTTGAATACATCATGTCAATTTTTTAAATTCATTAAAAATACCCCGATTAAAAATCTTTTCACACACTTTTGTTCTTAAGCTTATTTCTTTTTTTCGTTTTTCTTTGCAAAAAGTGGAATTTATATAATGTAAGAATCAACGTCTAAATAGCAAAAAATGTTTATAATAACAATTTTTGAAAATGTAGTGCACATATGTTAAAAATTACATTTATCACATGTTCTTTTTAAAAGTAGCTAAATGTAATGATTTTACTTTTCGTGATTTAAGTATGGTTTTTATAATTACGATATTCCTATTGCAGCAACAACTACTTTTACTAATACAGAACTAAAACAACAACAAGAACAATACAACTGTATCACTGCAAATAATATCACAAACCAAAACAACACCAAAATTATAAGCTACAGTACAACATCTCATCATCATCATCATCATCATCATCTTCATCATCATCATGTCTTAATCTTGTTGTATATTACTTTATTTTGAATGATTACGTGGCATGTACTCATATATAGTGCCCGATAGTAAACATCAGCGATAGTAAACAGCGGTGATATATTACATAAGCCCGATAGTACACATCAGTGATACATTACATAAACCTGATAGTACTCAACAATGATACATACCAAAAGCCCGATGGTGCAAAGCGGTAATACATTACATAAGCCTGACAGTACACAACAATGATACATTACATAACAAAAACTCGATAGTCCAAAGCGGTGGAACATTACAAAAAACCGATAGTATACAACGATGATACATTACAAAAGCTCGATAGCAAACAGCAGTAATATATTGCATAAGCCCGATAATACAAAGTGGTGGAATATTACATAAAATCGATAGTGTACGACAATGATACATTACAAAAGCCCGATAGTACAAGGCGGTGATACATTATATAAACCTGAGAATGCACAGTAGTGATGCATTACATAAACCCGTACTCAGCCAGATTATTAAATATAAAGCATACTTGCAAAATGTAGAATGCATTTTTGGAATTAAGGTTAGGTGTATGAAAATATAGTTACGTTACGAACTGTTTTTTGACTCATTCATGTTGAGTTAAAAATACCCTTATTAGAGCCGACGCTATGGGCGTCTCGTCTAATATAGGTTTCCATGCATAAGATATACTAGTACAATAAAAAAGCTGTAATGTACAGATCGCTAAATAATATCCTTTTGGATTGAAATAACTGTTTCTCATTACTTCAGTTTCGACGTATCTGTACATTTCAGAAGTAGAATACCAACAGGTTTTGCATTCATTTGCTTTGTGTGATTTGATACTGTTTATTTGGTCTTGTATCAAGACAGAGCATCGTATCAGTACGAGACTGAAAACCTATACGATAGAGTAATAGAACCTCATCGCACACCATGCCATTATGACAATGGCTGCCTAAATTAGATAATTAGAACAATTTAACGATATTATGATAACCTGAGACTTGTATCATTGCAAGTAATTGGTTCTGGCCGATATATGTCATCCGCGTTTATAATTCTATTGTTTGCATTGGAAAATTTCTGTCTGCAATGAGAGGGATTTTATTCCCTTCTTTGTTTCATTAGAATGTTTTTTTTTTTATTTTTTATTTTAATCAAAACCATCACTGAATCCAATCCCCAGACATTTCACAAGCAAACTGCATTTTGCAATTTTATTGCCAGTTTCCGTACAATGGATCAGATTATAGATTACGATGACATCAGTCTCCTGCGATAACAGATCAGTTACGTTACGTGTACACGAATGAGCAATTATCGGCACTCAAGTCAGAATCGGACAGATTACTCGTATTTCCCAATACTGAGATTTATAACAAATACGGAGAGGTACATTATTTATATGTCACGTAAATAAATATCTATTGTCATCATGATCACGATCAGAACCATATTGTATCATTACTTGGCGATTAACATACCAAACCTCTTATGTTTGAATACACATAAATGCATTTCTGAATAAACAAATGGCCTCTAAATAAAATTAATTTTCTGGATTACTTTAGATAACTGGAAACAATTTGATTGGCATTTAATACCTTGGCTTAAGGAGAAGATCTAATACAGTTCATAGTTATCAACAATGTCGTTGCTCCGGTAATTGATTACCATTCGTAGTTCTCCACCACGTTTCTGTCCCTTTGCTGGATGTTTAAGGCATTTTGAGTCTAATATAGGACCAGAGAAAAGCATGGACTTTTGTGGGAATATTTATGAATCTGTATGTTGATCATATGTTTTGAAAGAGATTACTTATATTTTCCTTATTTGCATACACTTTACGCAATTATAACATGTTTCCCTTTTAACTGTTGTTGTTTAATGCCTCGTATTTATTTACTTTTTGCTCTTCTTTATATTGACGTTATCAGAACTTTACTTGTAATCTGCACGATATAGCCATTATTGTGCTGATTTGCCCTTACAGGGTACTACTTGTACAATGTTACTACTGATTCTCAGAGCTAATTAAATTAGTTATCACCTGAGTTCACTGCTAACAAGTTAGGTGTTTAATTACATTCTTGCCTGTATTCAGTTTCCTGTGATAAAAGATAAGGTCACCATTACACAAGAAAATGCTTTTTTTGTTATTGTTGCGGCTTTGACGTTATTTTTGAACACACAATAGGTTACTCACGGCGGCCAGTAAAATGGGTGAGGCAGAACCCGGGAAAAGCCTGGTAAGAACCAACGACTCACGGGAAGCTACTGGCAAGCTTGCTCACATACCCACAATGGACGAGCCTGAGACTCGAACCTACGCGGACATAGGTTAGATGTCAGTGATCAGTAAAGGCGAGCTCTTTAGATCTCTCGGCAACTCGTGGCACCAACAAGCTTAATAATATCTAAAATATATAATTCTAACTACCGACAACAAGTTTCCATTTAAAACGCATATTTGGAAGACAAATAAATTACCACACGTTAAACAATCGACTAAATTGTGCCGACTGATTTTTCCTTGCTTGCAATCTGATTTTTATGTAAGGTGCTGCTGTCTGTTTGTTTTCCATGAAAAGAGAGACCATGCTGAGCGGTTGGTCAAGTTCAATCGACTTTACCATTAAACATTGTATTTGTTTCTTCGTTATTGGATCTGTTTGCCTCGTTATATATGTAAACACTATCCTTATAGTACCGCTTTACCGCTCCGGTGGCCTAATGGTTAGAGCGGATGCGTGAGGTCGCGGGTTCGAACTCCGGCCGAGTCATACAAAGACTTATAAATATGGTACTAGCAGCTGCCACTCTTGGCGCTCAATATTAAGAGGTGAATGCTAGTACTGGTCGGCCGGTGCCAGGATATTGTGACTGGGTGGGACATGGTTCTATATGTCTGCGGCATGACACCCCAGTGCTTGATATCACTATAAACTGTCATACTGCAGACATCATAGCGATATGACTAAAAAATTTTAAAGCTACGTTAAAAATCCAAATCAGACACACACCATTTTATTTTATTTCTGTGTTACACTACAGTTTGGATCACCATGTAGCATACTTTCTGTACCAAAGTTTTGAATGATTCTCTGGAAGTTTTCACAATAAGATAATAAAGAATTTTCTAGTAAATTCTTGTTCAAGTTCATTAAGTGAGGACTGTACTATAATCGTCTGCTTTTATACATTCTTGATATGACAATTTTAATTCTCTCCTCCGAGGGACAACATTATCAAGAGAAATATCAACTTTCCTTGAGCTCATAGCAAAGTTGGTTGGTTGATTGCCGATGTTATGGCTCACTATCACTGTAAGGATATAAAACTCCGCATTTAATGTGCAACTTAGACTATTTTTCTGGTATCAGTACTGTTTCAGATGACATGAAATGATACAAATCAGATGGGTTACAACGTTATATTCCAGTCCGAATATGCAAAAAACACTAAGGATCGAGTTATGTATCGTACCGGGCGAATTAGCTCAAATAACTTTAAGGGTAAAATTTAAAACACAATAATATTTTCCTTGACGATCAGCTCTGCTATGCTATGTGTCATTTTCAAAGAAGTACTATGCCCTAGATATGTTCTTTGAGGCATGACTTTATTTTGATTTCCGTGTCCGTGTCCGTGTGTGTGTGTATGTGTGTGTGTGTGTTACAAAAACATAAATCCCATGCCACGAAGCGAAGCTGCATTAATGAAAAATATTGTATTTTATATTCACTATACACTGAACTTACTTTCTTTTTTAGGAACAAATGACATTACAGTTTATTGGCTGTTTAATGTATGCAAACGATATAATTAGCTTTAAATAGGAATAGTAAATTAAATATTTAAAGTAAAATGATATAATGAAAGAAGAATATTTGCCAAAAGATACTTAGGGCCTATATATGGTATCAGTTGTAGTACAGACAGTTTAAATAATAAAAGAAGAATATTATTTACCAGAATATAAACGCTAAGAAATATGATCTATGAACACTAAGAAATATGAACGCTATGAAATATGAATTTATGAACGCTAAGAAATATGAATCTATGTACGTTAAGAAATATGAATCTATGAACGTTAAGAAATATGAATCTATGAACGCTAAGAAATATGAATATATGAACACTAAGAAATATGAATCTATGAATGCTAAGAAATATGAATCTGTTATGATGACAAAACATCTTAGAATGTAAAGGACTGTGAGTAATCTAGCAAATATGCGTATTAAAGTCAGATTAGATCAGGGAGGCATCCAATAAAACAGAACATATACGAGTATAATGAAGCATGCTAAAAATGGAAAATTCTGACATATTATAAGTTAGACACTCCTGCTTGCCTTAAACTCATTCTAATTCAAACCGAACCAAATTGTTTATCGTTTCTTCGCCCATACGGATATTGGAGAAAAAGAAGAATTTTCTCTTCGGATGTTTCCCTCATTTCCCTTTTCAAATCTAGATTGGTTGACTGAGTACAGAGATCTTCCTTCGTTGTGAATTCCCATTAGATGCACGACAAGATTCAATATAATCTAGACTGGATTTTAGCAAATGTAAATCAGGGAGATCATAGTCAAAGCAAAATGACTGTTGCCATAGTTTTCTATTGAATTAAATGCAACCGTTGAAAATCCACTGCTGTCTGAAGGACTCGTTTCTTTATGTTGTACAGATAAAGTCATGTGTTAGAGGCTGGCGTAATTTTGAGGTGTGTTGGTTCCAATGTCAGAAAAAGGGGAAGCAACTTGTTTTGTGGATGCAGCCGGTGCCAGGTTGAATCCAGTCTTTTTCAATTATGAAAAATATACAGGAGAAAAATAAAAATCAACATGGTATTTGCTCTTAGTAAATATGAAATGTTGGAAAGGGGAGATTCTATGAGATGAATTAAAGTTCAGACTATGTCTGACTGTTAGGAGTGTGGAGGGAGATATGTTATGACATATGTTATATCCCTCACCCACTATGGAACTTTGGTTATCGTTATTTAGGAGATGATCGACCATGGTGTTAATTACCCGGATCGAATAATTAATAACATTAAATATGAAATTAATGGATAGAATAACAGAGACCTGAGCAAAGATATAGAATAGGACAACACGAGCCAGAGCATGTAAAACATAAAAATTTAATCATTTACATAAACAAAATGAAATTGAAGATGATATTTGAATGATACACTTTCTCTTAGAAATAGAATTACAAAGTTCATGCAAAATGCAGGTAGCCATTCTCTAATACCGATAAAACAAATTTCGTCATAGAATCGAGTGATTGATCGAACTCCAATTGCCGGCGTGTCAACATTACCTGATTGCTTCCGGTCCTTTCCAAGTCATTATTGGTGACAGGCAAGAGCTGCCGTAGTTCTTACCCCCGTCTCTGTCTCTCAATATTTGTGTCATCTATCGTAATTTGTCTGCAGTCGTTTCCGGGTGCACCGATATAGAGCTATTCAATGAATATAATACGCAACCTAAATATTTGTCAGGTTTCTCTTCTCCTGGGATCAAACAATATTCCTACTCTTTTTACGTCAGTTTTCGTCTTATCGTAATTCACCAGAACTGAGCTAATGTGGTCAGTTCGCAACCATGATACTGATACACACAACTGTTAACGTGAATTTATGTCTTTTCTAGCGGTAATCGCATTCCGAACTGGAATCATGACATAACTAGATCTCTTTGATACTATTACGTTCACATGGTATGTATCATGTATGTTAAGAATTTATTTTACTATGTCATGGCTATGACTTGCTAGTTAGCAAGTTATCTAGTTAAGACGGGAAGTCAATGCTAAGAATTTATCTCACTATGTCTATGTCAGAGATTTGCTAGTTAGCAAGTATCTAGTTAAGACGTGAAGTCAATGCTGAGAATTTATTCTACTATGTCTATGTTAATGACTTGCTAGTTAGCAAGTAATCTAGCTACGATGTGATGTCCATTAATTCGTTTGTGTAATTAAGTTGTGAATTCTCTTAACAGAGGAAAATCGGCGTGAGTCCACCGATAATTGGTAATTTATTAATTGTGGTTTGATCGGGCCAATTAAAAGTAAAGTTCTTAAAATTTATAAATGAAGAACGGTACAAAACTTTAGGAAGATAAACCCTTGAAAATGAATGTGTGTGATTTGGATTTTTAACTTAGCTTTAACAATTGTTCAGTCATATCGCTACGATGTCTGCAGTGTGGCAGTTTATAGTAATGTATTGCACTGGGCATCATGCCGCAGACATGTAGCATGATGTCCCACCCAGTCACATTATCCTGGCACCAGACCGACCAGTCCTAACACTAACCTCTTAATGCTAACCACTAGGCCACCGGAACGGTGCAAATGAAAGTAAACTTGAAGTTTTGTTGTTTTTATCCTAACGGCACTTATACTATTGGTTATAACCATGCCGAGGAAATGTGAGCTATATTCTTTTCCCAAAGATACACCAAGTAAGACAATCCGAGCTGGCATGAGCGGGTATTGAGCCTACAGCCTTTGGATTACGGGTTCGTTGCTACGCCAACTGAGCTACTGCGGCGCCCAAAACATGAATTACGTCAAGATGAAAGGTGGATATGTTAAAATTCTCTTTAAAAAGATGCATCAAAAAAAAGATAAACGTAGCATATGTGAAATTCTTAAAACGGTATAGTCATAATTTGCTATATAAAACGCATTTCCTCAAGTCCATGTCGGTTGCACATCGTTATATAGTTTTGATACCTCTGTCCCACAGGATGGACACTAGATAAGACAAAATAGTGTGCCACTGCTTGTGGACACTTGCAGGGTATGTACTCATGACAACATTCACCCTTCAGGAGTAATGGATGAGTCAGGTATGTGCCTCCGATGCGGGAACGGGATGTAGCACATAATCCCTGAAGGTTGTTAAGTCTGAAGGATAACATTGTCCAATCATAAATCTGAAACTCTGAGGAATTTGCATTAAAAATTTTGCAAAATACGAAGAACATTCTAATTCATATAGTATTTGAGGTCAGGTTATGGAATTTTCAATTCCAGGGCAGCTTTGGCTGTTTTATCTGCCCATTCGTTACCCTCAATTCCAGTTTAACTAGGCGGACAGTACGGGATACTTTTTCCAGATTGCATCAGCAAATGTTGTTTCTGTACTATTTGGATATTAGCGGATTATTAAACTGCACATTTGCAAAGCTTCATGATTAGAAAGGGAATCGGAAAAGATATCACAATTTGACTTTTGAGAGGTTTCAACTAGTTAAAAAAATCGAGTATTCCTGTAATTTCTGCTGTAGAAATGAAAGCTTTATACGGTATTCAGATTGAGATGGTGCCGCGGGATGATTCAACGTATCTTCAACTTTGTCTCCATTTTTCGAACCGTATGTATACAGGGACGTGTGGTCACGATATGAGGCGCAGATTGTATCGAATTTACTCCAAACAACGAAAATATTTATTGTGGGCGTTTTGAATTCGAAACGGTCAAAAATTATTTTGGTAGGTTTTTGAAAACCACGTTGAAGATTTGTGAATATAGTATACTGCAATACTTACAACAATGATTTCCACTCAATTTATTTAACAACGATTTCACATGTTAGTAGATGGAATAAAATTTGGTTTCTGAGTGTACAACATTTCGTCTTTAGACTAATAACGATACCGTGTGTAGGATTAGATGGACTCAAAGAGAGTTTAGTGGTAAACTGAAGAGCCACTATCTGCGATTAAGAGATGATCATTCGCCTCAACACATAAGACTTTCCGATGGGAAATTTCTAAATGCACACATGCAAAGTCTAATTACCTGAGTGTGTAACGGATGAAACATCTGCAGTTAAGCTTTACAATCTGTTACGTATATGTAATTCAATTACTTGTGTGTTAGTTTTAAATTCTTTTTTTATTTAAATTTTGTTTCATTACATTTTATTGTAATGATAATTCTCATTGGATTTGATTCTCTTTTTCGGAAAATTGACTTGACCCGATTTGATTATAACGATTTCTTCAGCATTTTTAGCTCACTCAGGTTCATAGATCTTGTAAACATCGGGTGAATACGATTGGTTATTACCAAGGTCATTTTCGGCCCACGTGTTAACTGATTTGTATGCAGCCTTTCTTTTTTTTAATTTATTTCCAGTGTGAGAATTTGATTCTTAGATAGGGCTATTACTGCTTACGTGATAAATGTCATTTTTTTTTTTTATTGCGCTGTTCAAATTAGCGGTCACGTCGCCTGTCACGTGAGCTACAATGTGATCTAAAATCGAGGCTTCAAACAGCCAATTGGTAGTAGATTAGTCCAGTTGTATTTTAAACCTTGAGGGTTCAAGAGGTTTTTATTGTTGTTGCCAGCTTGTTCTGAAGTTCGTTTACGTTTATGAATTTAATAATTTATTCTCTAGAAAACTACACAAGTGCTTCACATTTATCAAAGTTCTGGGAGAAAGATATTCAGTGGGAATTTATTCTGGAATTTTAAACGGAAACATTATAAACTGTGATTCAATCGAGAATCTGTTGCCACCAATACAACGACTTTATCTGACGTCATTGCTTCCATATTGGAACGTCATCGAGATTCGAACCTGGATTCAATTAAAACTGTTTAGTGATAGGACTTATACTTTTCAACTTTAGGATTAATATTTGGATTATATTCACAAACCGTAAGTCCTATTTCATATTTTTTTTTCTAAGGAAATAAATCATTTTTGTTAAATTTACAAAGCTTGTTGGCTTCACTCTTTTCGTTTGTTACATTTGTACGAGCCTACACGTAACAAATCTAATACGTCTACAATGAAGCCATTGTCAACTTTTGATCTTGGTATTGGCCCCTGTATAGACGGAACCAGTCCTTCTGATCTGCTCCACAATCAGTGTTTGCCAAGACTAGTCTTAAATCTAGGCCTTTTTTATATGTGTTGCTCGGATATCTAATATTTGGAAGGAAGGTGCGTCTACAGTTCAAAATGAACCCTAAAATATGGTTTCTGCTGCACCAGAAAAATAGAACAACCGTTAAGATAGAGGTTTCGATCATCATGAATTCAATATAATTGGCATGCATGCAAACAATTTTAGACTGAACATTTAAACCCGTTTTCTTCTGCCCATATCTGAACCCTGTTTAAGCTTATCAGTAGTTGATTTTGAATAGTATGCATGCTATCTGATCTACAACGGGTAAAAATTCCTCGACAGATATCAATCAGTCAGTTTCTTTATTAAGGCGTATCAATATACCGTTAATTTTGATTTTCAGTAGTGGGATTGACAAGCTGCCTTGAGGTGTACTCATCTCCTGCGGATATTTTTCAGGAACCTATTGTCTATCTTAACCCTAAAATTTGTATATTTTAACATTGGATATAAAGTTATGTAGGCGACCTCATGAGGCATAGGCTGATTCGGTCATTCACGATGCCGAATTTACATGTGGCACAAACTTTCGTCATGTCGAAAAGACAGCATCTGGATGTTTATTTCTTTGAAACTGTTTCCAAACCTGGTAAAGATAGTACAGATCCTATGAACTACCGTCCCATTGCTTTGACAAGCTGTGTCTGTAAAACGATGGAACGAATGATCAATGCAAGTGGGGTTTTTTTTGGTATTTGGAGAGTAACAATTTAATATCTCCTTTCCAAAGTGGTTGACAATATGGCTGTATCATATCAACCCTGCTTTTGTGTCTGTTCTCCTACCCAATTACAAAAAGTTATACGGAAATAAACAAAATGTCATTCCTATCTTCTGCATTAGAATATCTTTCAGTCTTTACGATACCTTCCAAACATCCTTCTATAATACTCCCTGACTTCCTGAAATAACTCAAAGTATCTTTTACTCAATATGATGGGGAAAAAATCAGATAGAAACTCTTCCATTTTTCATAACTCTTACAATGATATTCTCCCATTTTTCATAACTCTTACAATGATATTCTCTCCAAATTTATTAACTATACAATAAGTTATACTGACGGCTTAAACGATAGTGTTAAGGCTGCTGCAGTCTTCATTAGTCGAAATCACACCACAAAAAGTCGATTGCCTGATGGTGCATCGATATTTTTAGTAGTAGTCAGGGCAATAGACCTTGCCCTGAAACCAAAAATATTTAAACTCTATCGTCGTCTCCAAGTCATTATCATCTTTTCAGTCACTGCAATAGAAAATTGGAAAACTTATTATTTGACCAACATTCTCTTTAAAGATTCTGAGCTTTGAACCTTTCCGAATATCATATACTTTTGATCACCTAGTCATATCGGTATTTAAGATAATGCAAAAGCAGACACTTCTGCCAAAATAGCCTTATCTCTACGACCATCTAATTGTAAGGTGCCATGCACTAATTTTAAACCTGCCATCATGCATCCTTATCTAGTAATTGGCAGGAATCATGGAATGATGCTGTCAAAAACAAGCTCCATGTGGTCAAACCCTACATAGGCGAATGGCCTCACTCGTGCAAAACCAGCAGTAAGGACGAGGAAGTCATTGCATGAAATAGAATTATTCATACTTATATAACCCAGTCCTACATATTAAAGGTTGAAGGTCCACCCGAATGCATTTATCGCAACGAAAACTTTACCTTGAAGGACTTTCAGATAGATCGTTTCGATATCCAACCTCCAAACTATCATTACTGCAATATTCAGCACATGAAGAAGCTTTTGTTATAGTAGATGTGACGTATTTTAAATTTCTCGATGGAAGCTAACATCTATTCTAATATATAGCTTGTGTTCAACCTATTTCCTTCGGGTATTTGTAAAAACATGTGTACTGTCAATCATCCTGAGTTATCTTTTGTTGTCTAATTACCCTTTCTACACACCATTAACACTCTTCGTTAATCCGGAACCTTGGTATTATCTTCACCATCTGATTGTTCTGTTTTTATCTCTTTTATCGCTCGTTGATCGCGAATCACTTTTCATACGTAAATCATTTATCATATAACCGATTGTTGTCGCCCTGTATAGCCTTACAGTGCTGCTGCAGCGTAGAATCTCAATCAGTCAATCAGATCGACTGATTGCAGTACTTGGAGGTGAATACAGTGAATAGAGGGTAGAGTTTGTGTAGGGATACACGAAAGGCTATCTTCTGTAATTTGCCTGTGAGGAGTGTAGCTATTTATACTGATCGACAATCCTCCAGTAGTCTTATCTGTGGTTCTAGAAAAGTTGTTACACGTTGTCAATCTTTTAGATCTGTGGTTCTTGAAAAGTTGTCATAAGTTGTGAAGATCTGTGGTTCTCGAAAAGTTGTCACACGTTGTCAAGTGTTTAGATCTGTGGTTCTCGAAAAGTTGTCACACGTTGTCAAGTGTTTAGATCTGTGGTTCTCGAAAAGTTGTTACACGTTTAGGATTAACTCTGTTGTTTAGAAAAATAAAAATGTCTCCTGGAGGTAGCCAGCTATTGGACCATGTTCTTCAACGAGAATCCTCGGCATTTCCATTATATTATATTGTTGAGCATATACCAGTTTTTCGGTAGTAGAGTTCGGAAACTTATATTTCAAGTTTTTGGTACGACAAATGGAACCTGCTTGCCGCTCTTTTTATGGGCTGGATGTTATAAGTAAGTTGTTTTTGGCTGCAATGTCGGATGGATCAATCGATTTTCTGCCTCACCCTCGGTTTAAGTAGTTGCTTGAACGTTGATGGATGTGTCAAGTCTGATCGTATGGTTTCGTCTTGTAGCCAGGTAATGTCTGGGTACAGACAGAATTTGTGAAGAGTTTCCTCTCTTACATAGCTGCGACGGCATTAGATCTGCGAGTAGTGTTTTGTGGAGCTGTGTCTTTCACAAATTTTCTAGCCACAGGGAAACTCGTGGTTTTCTTTAGTTTTCCCCTTTGAATGTATTTCTTATGCTTCCATTTCGGAAAGTCCTTAGATTAAGGGAAGTTTTTCTTTGGCATTTCGCACAGGTGACGGAAGTAGGAGCTTTTGTAATCCTTTAGTCCACATCTAGGGCATAAGAGTTTCTTCTTGTAGTCGTGTTTGTGGTGGCGATATTTCGGGCAGTTTAAGCCCTGCAAAATATTAGAGATGTCAGGGTGAAGTATGATATTCAAGAACCAATATTGATTGGTATTATGCAAAGTAGTGCAGTTGAACGTCAGAATATACTTGTTGAATAAAATTGCCATTTGATTCGTTTCACTTGGCATATGTTTGAGAACTGAGATTGTCGAGCATCGCTGCCACACTGCAACCATCCAAATCTCTAGATCTACTTTAATGGATATCTCCACAAATCGCTTAGAGCGAAGTAGATATCAGAGATAGCTTTGCAGCAATACGGTGGAAACAACTGACCAAGTTTAAATTTTTATTACTCCTTGGCTCTCCAGCCGAGCCATTAAGTGATTCAGCTAACACGGAAGGTGAGACAGTGGTAACTTGGTGTCTCCCTCTGATAGCCTAGGGGTTGTAGAATATGCCCAATGCGATTGAGAGGGGGCAGCATGCTTGTCGTTGGTTGCGTCCCGTCTCGTTGGAAGCGAAGATCCTGGTAACGGAGTTAAGGAGATGCCTAGAAAAGCTATCTTTCCAATACAATGCACAAACTTTGATCTCAGTGCCAGATAGAAAACTGGTCAGAAGGGCTCGGTCTGATCAATCGGCGAGTCCCACCAAGCATCATCGGCTGTATTAGATTTTCAGTTTAACTGAATTATATGCATTTTAAGATTCAGCTTTATTTCAACGGTAACGTAACTATTCTCTTCTGCCGCATGTTAGATACCTCAGGGACAAATGTCAGAATCTAATATGAGTCGTGGAAAACAGTGATTGAGGATCGGATGGAATTTGTATTATTAATCAGGGACATAAACTCTGTGTGCATTTATAACTTCTGTTTTTGAATAGCTCTGTGTTGAAAAAAATGACCATCGCTTTCTCTCAGACGAATGAAACTGGCTTATGAGTATGCTTTAAAGCTTTCATCTACTCCATCTAACCCGGCATATGATATAGTCTTTAGGGCCAAATACCAAACCTTGCACGTTCAGAAACCAAACTTTATTCCATCTTTTGGCATACGAATTCGTCCCCACATAGGAACAACAAAAATCAATGCTGGAAATATTGCAAAATTCTGTATTCTAAATTTGGCCCCTCCCCCAATAATATCTGACTTTTGCCATTGTTAAAACCTCTCGTTTTTCAGAGCAAATTTAAAGAAGCAGAGCCTCATATTACAATTATATCTCCATGCATACAGAAGGTTTGAAGAATGGAGACGAAGTTTTGGAGCAAACATTGCAGCACCCCTTGTCATCAATTGAGCAGGTTACCGGACAATGCTGTCAGTTTATAATGCAGAAATCAGACCCATAACGAAAGCTTTGAACTACATCGATACCTATGAAAAAATAATTTATGATCTTTTCCGATTCCCTTACCACACTGAAAATCGTGTTGAATCTTAAATCTAAAAATCTTTTTATAACCCATATCTTACAGAGATAAGCTGCTTTCGTACAATCTGGGAAAATAATTCTGTGCTACAGACTGCCTAGTCATATTGGTATATGCGATTTATCGAAGCAATTTCGACCATATGTTTTCAGTATTTTATATGCGTGACATTTATCAGTTATTTTATGTATATTTGACAGAATGTTGTCATTTTTGCATTTAATACTTTATCTTCTTGTACTTCATATTTACATTTATTTGGAAAGGTTTATCTTCCTAAAGTTTCTGTGCAATTCAGTTTTACATTTTCGGAACTTTCTCTTTAGGTGGCACTCTATAGTAGTTTATGTACTGAGGCGCCATATAGCACTACTACATACATATTTAAGGTGACATAGATGTGGGACGATTAAGTGTCCTTATAAATATAGAACGAAAATGTACTTTATAAAGGGTTTGCTAGATCAGAAATATGTTCATGGAATAAAAATGTCTAACCACAGTGCCTGAAAACTAACATAAACAGGTAATCGCAGACGAACCTTTGAGACCGCTCTGGCAATAAGAGAAATTAATATCATGTATGCCTGACAAGTCTGTTAGTGGCATTTGCTGTGCGCCATATGTTCAATATTGAGGGCAATCAATTAACCTCTACGTTATCTAATAATCAGACCAACTATAAAGATTATATCAGTACATACATATGGCGACTTTCTGGATATTAAATCTAGGAGACATTAAATCCATTTGCTGCCCTAAGTTCAAGCAAAGAATGATTCATTGCATGATGGGTTTCACATGCTCTTTTGAAAAATATTTCATGCGCCTTATTCTCTGCGATATGCAAAACTGTATTTTCGTTTGCACTAGTAGATATACATCTTTTCAGTGCGAGAACGGAAAGAGGACAAACATTTACTATTTTGGAATAATTTGAGGAGCAGTGTAATAGGATGAACGAGCATTCCCAATTAATTATCCACAATAATAATTTATTACATATTAATAATTAACACAAATATAGTGTAGTGAAGGAAACAAAAAGGAACAACTGTTATATAACTAGTGCAGCAAAAAATCTATGTATCCAAAAGTCTTAAGAGCGTTGCAAATCAGCTCATGCAATTTTTGTACGAGATGGCACATAAAATGTGACCGATAACAAGCGTATACTAGACTGAGAATCATAATACAAGGCTAAATGATACTCAACTCAATGAATATTGGAAATTTAGGCTGACTTCACAAAGTTGTCAACCTTGTATTATTAATCTTATGAACATGTATAAGGAAGGGGTAAGCCCTAATACGTCCTCTTTTAATTCGAAATTAATTTATAAAAAAAAAATTCATTTGTAAAACTAGTGATGAGTTCTTGATAAAAATTTTTTACTCCCCCTCTTGTTCATCCATACACAGATGCATAGAAGCACTCATCCCCCAGACATTTACAGACAGACAAATTCCTTATGTTGAAACGTATGATATCGTACGGTATTTCTGCTCATGCGACACTGTTTCAAAGATACCATTAAACCAAGATGGCGCCAATGCTAAATACCCTTTGGCTCTATAATCTTTTCACATTGTTTAAATTGCCGCACCCCCCCCCCACCCCCAATTAAGTGCGATTCTCTGCTACTTATATCAACGCTGGATACTTTTTAAAATTTTATTCGCAAGGTTAAGTGTATCGCAAAAATAGACGATCGAAATAATTTGTTTTAAAATATTCTGATTCACCGTCCGATCATTCCTGCCTTTAACGCCTCAAGCCTATTTTGGTCTGGGAAAAGCAATGACACGTTATGGAGCAATAACGATATGTGCAAATACTTTGGCATCTATACAACCAATTGACTAAGTTTTGTGAAATACATCTAAATTATAAAATATTTACGATATAGCGTACACAATTTGAAAAACTAATGATACATATCACAGCATAATGCTCGAACAGTGTATTCAGTTAATGATAATTTTCTGCCAATTTGTAGAGTATGCCAATATCTGCAAACAACAATTGTTTCGTTTAAATTCAGTAACACTGAAAGGTTTTGGTCTAAGATACATTCAGCTTTCAAACTGATAAGAATGCTTACCTGTGTATGCACAATCAGGGACATGGATTCTGTATAGGTACTTTCAGAATATATTCTTCAGGAAGCCTCTATGTGGAGGCAAATGATCAAGCACTGTACCTTAGAAGCATGAAATTGTCCCCAGGGTGCTAACAAAATATCTTCTAATGCACCTAACCCACACATAATACAGTGTTTAGGCTCACATACCAAAACTTATATATTCACAAACCAATCTTAATTCCACCTTTTTACCATATTAATTCGCTGTCATATGGAAACAGCAAAAATAAATACTGGAGATGTTCCCAAATCACCACCGTGGTTAGCAAAGCCAACTTTTGTAGCGATACATCCCTGTATGCTGGCAGAAATAATAATGGAGACAAAGGAGGGCATGACATTCCAAGATTCCAACAACCCATTGCATCATCTATTGCTGGTTACCTGATAAAGCATACATATTTACTGCAGAAATTAGAGTCATACTTAAAGATTTTAACTATGTTGAATCCTCTCAGAAAACAAATTGCATCATTTTGTCAGATTCACTTTTCACAATGAAGCATTGAAAAAAAAATCTTAAATTTGACAATCACCTAATAACCCAGTTATCAGATAAACATCGTGTCTTCGCGCAGACTGGGGAAACTATTTTATACTCTAGGATGCCTAGACATATTGGCATAAAGAATATGGAAGGGGCTGACAGAAGGGACAAAGTTTCCATGCCGTTACCCATTTCAGAAAGGAAGATTCCATGTACTGAATTCAAGTACTGTATTTTTGGCATATTTGGCTAAATAAATACAATGAAACTCCACAAGAAACGTAAGAACACCAAACCAGTTGTTTGTGTGTGGTATCCCTAGTATAGAACAAATAGGACAGATGAAGTGATGTGTGTGTGTGTGTGTGTGTGTGTGTGTGTGTGTGTGTTTTGGAATCTGTAGTGTGGCAGTTTATAGTGATGTCTAGCACTCGGGCTTCATGCCGCAGGTGATATTTTGTAAATTGCATATCTGAATCCAGAGAAAAGCGGCCGGAATATGTATTCTTTCAGCGTCCACTATCAGTGTAGCATTTTCTTGTTGAATGTTTCGATTTCTACCTTCTGAGACATAAGCATGCCTGAAGGAACTGTGTGAGGACGTACCACCTAAGAAAACCTTGGCCCTTTTAAGGGAATGTGGTTTCTACAGCAACTGGTAGTCATTTAATCATGTTTGAAAGGTTTTTCATATTTTATCTTAATGTTATTTTACATACAGTTTTAACGATTTTATTTGTGTTAACTGCATGCGATACACGTAAAAGCCGCCTCATATATAAACTGCCACACTGCAGACATCGTAGCGATATGACTGAAATTGTTAAAGGTACATTAACAATTTAAAATAAACACACACACACACACACACACACACACACACACGCACACACACAAACACCCTAATATACTTCATCTTGCACTGAATTTAATATTTTATTTAAGGGTTTAATTACCTAAAATGTTGTGCATTTAGTTTTTACATATGTTGAACTTACCTATTGTTGGCACTACATAGCTACCTTTGTGCATATATGTCGTAGGATAACATAAGCGTAAAGGCTATTTCTTCTTTCTCAACTCAGTTGGATTAAATGACATATCTGAGATGTCAGTGATATCTCTCCCATTTAGACGGAAACATATAGTAATTTTCGAACATTGTTTGGCCTGATTCAACGAGTTGTCTTTTATATGCACAATTTGGAATTATATATATATATATATATATATATATATATATATATATATATATATATATATGTGTGTGTGTGTGTGTGTGTGTGTGTGTGTGTGTGTGTGTGCAAGATCTTGAAGCTGCCAGTGCTATCGAGTCGCTTGTGTTTGAAAGCTATACGATATAAAGATAATACTCCAGTGTTTTTGTTTGATGACATCACGTCGTTCTAGAAACCAGTTAGAGATACAAGTAAGATTTCCATTTTATCTACAGTTTTATAATGTATTTAAGATCCTCTTTAAATTCTAATCTTGGAGTACTAATATACATTTTCACTACCATATCAGTCTAGCTTAAAATGGCATCGAAAATCTATATACAACTCCTAAGCAATATATCGTTACTTTGCCATTCATGTCAGATGCTTCAATGTAGTTATTTTCAGAAATAACTTGTGATAAAGCGTAGAATCACGAATCTTAACGTCTAAGGGGACTGCGATTGTGGTTTCCTCAGTTACATCAATGATAAGAGAAACACTCTTTTCACGATTATTATTTTACAGTTGCATGTAATTATAAATACTATAGATTTTTTAAAATTTTTTTTGCAATGGATTGCAAGTTCTTGTGAGTATGTGTGCGAGGAAGACGTGCCATGAGTCTATTAATTGGTTTTGGGGGCAGTTGTATTCATGGAAAGACCAAAGAACTGTCCGTCATAATTTAAGTACTGGAGCAACAATTGCCTGATCAAGCGTACAACAACATATATGAACCTTCTACGAGAGTGTTGTTGTAAAGTGTCCAACTACCCAATACATTATACAAAGAAATAACACTTCCCAATACAATACACAAACAAAAACACTTCAGAGTACATTAAACATACAAATAACACTTTCCAATACATTACACATCAACTAGCACTTTGTTAAGTTGTAATGAATTCTTAGTAAAGGATATCTCAAAAAGCAAGATTATTATAGATGATGATATTTATTCTTATGTAGATCCAGTTTGTGCTTATATTGGTATTTTATAATCGAGCAGATAACAGGTACTGGAGTTGATATTTGTGGTCTTCTTGGAAATAGCTGTTTTAATGAAATTCACATGAAGGCATCCAAACATTCTACCAGCTGTTATTGTCACTGCACAGCTCCGAAAATGATTACAACCATATTAATCACTATAACAGGTTTGATACACGTTCAAGTGTCTGCGTTAACGATATATGTTCATGGAGAAACATCGTAAAACACCATGAAGTGTATTGATCCGAGACCTATAAGTCCTAACACATTTACTGGCAGATCAAAGTATTTGATTAATGCGCAGGCAACATGCGGTGGAGTTCATTTACACCTGATATATAGATTCATGATAAGATTATATTCGGTACGAAAAATTAGATTTATGGAGGGGGGGGGGGGGCTATCACCAGTAACTGACGAGAGCACAAACGTTGAGTGAAGGCCTATGCTTACATTTTAATGTGTTTTCCATCAGATGTATGATTTATTAACACAAATGTCCTCCCGGCAGAAGCCATCGACATTGCGTACATTTTCTTCAAACTTTACTTTATCCATGAAAACGACATAAAGGCATTCAAATATATTTGACAGTGTCAAGTTCTAGAAAGTCACATATAGTTTCTACTTCAAACCGCATGAATACATGCATAGTTGACGAGAAATGGGTACGACAAAGCTATTTTGTTTAAAATAGAAATTGCTCTCTCAGATGTACCAGTAAATGTGTCGAGATGTCCGTAGCAAATGAGGGAAGATAAAGTACACAATTTGCTCATATAATATGGGTATGGATCATGACCGTTTTATGCATGACTCGGTTCTAGAAAAGTTACAAATGTGACTCATTGAACATAAGTTTAGTTGTGACCATGCTCACTGAAAGATTTTGAGCATTTAGTTTGATTAGGGTTGACGCGTCAAATTAAAAATTCGGTTCCTTGGATATTACATTTTAAGGATTGTCTCTATCATTGCGTATTGGAGATGACACTGGCAGGATTATTTCCAACAAATAAATCTCTGGGGAAATGAGTCAATTTAAAGAGTTTGATGAGAACAAAGGTATTTTGGCATTTGTCTGCAAATTATATTCCATCAATGACCTTTCTTATTTGGGAACTTGGCACTGGAGAAAAGGCATTTGAAGGAAAATAATAAAGCTGATACTATGAATGATTAATTTTTCTAGCTTTCATATGATTTCTCGTTGTCTCGTTGAAACTTGATGATATTTTGAAAAGTTTGGTTTGGTTCGGTGCGTTGCTGTACAGCAACACAAACAGGCTATTTAGAGCAGAGGCAATTGAAGTAAAGTCCTTTACCCAAGGACACATCACGGTAGCTTACCCAGGCTGGTTGTATGGTAGGATTCGAACCTGCACCCTTTTGTTCGTGAGTCAGGCACGCTAGCCGCTGAGTCTCCATCATGAATGAAATGATATATTTCTGATTCGGGTTTCTAACATACCGGCTAGTTACTAATGCTTTGGTATATGTACCTTATATTAACGCGAGAGGATCCTCTTTCGATCTCCTTATTTCTCTTCCCGTTGCAATTTGCATAAAGTGTCTCTACAGAATATTCTCGAGTGAATTCAAACTACGATTAGTCTTCCAAAAATAATCGAGCAAGAACCTTGTGAAGTGCTGAAATATAGTACCTAGTATTAAGCAAATGCAATTGCTGTCTATATTTAATGTGTGTTTTGTGTTGACTTTTGTCATTGATGATTATCCATTATGTATATTTAATATGTATACATCTTTTCGATACAAGAATCTAGAACACTATTCCAGGCTATTGGTACATCGATACTTTCAAAATTGGAATTCATTCGGAACACCACTGGAATTCATTTGGTACACCACTGGAATTCGTTCTGAATACTCTATATGTTTGGACATGTGAACTTTTAGGACTATTTGGGATTTAATTCACAATACTGTACGTTCTTTTTAAATTTTCACATTGTATTTTATGGAAATAAATTATTCGCTGAATTTTACTAAATTTGTCGATTTTCGCTCTTTTCTGTTACTTAGAGTCGTAACACAGAATAACAGGATTTATAAAATATTGGCACTGAACTGAAATTATAAATTAAATATTGCGTACCAGTCAATCGTATGGATTTTAATTTGTTTTTTTTGCCTAGCAAAACGTGACAAGTTTCATCAAAAAAGTCTTTCAATTACAATCCAACCATTTAATGCATACCTGTATTGATCACCAGACGCTATTTTCATCCCGTCAGTTGGTAATGAAATTTTCTGGACTTATTTCAGATATTCACTTGAAGAAAAAAAAGGTCTAGCTGTCATAGGGTAAAATTCTCTACGTTTTCATTAATAAATCAGATAGTCTATCCTGATTTCCCGGATAATACCATTTAAGAGGCACCAATGGAAATACTTTGCTTGTGTTCGGGATGTCCAGGGCTCCTACTTAGTCCTATCTAACATTTATTTTCGTGATTTCCGAAACATTGGCAGTTTTCGGGGGTATTAAATTCGCTTACTCGGATACCGTTCCCATCATTACCAAAGGATCACGGCTTGTTGGATCTTTAAATTGGTAGATTGTTGCAAAACCAGTACCCGAAGAATAATAGAGAATTTATGTTTTTTTGTTTACTACAGGTTGCAAATATCTTCACAGGTTCGTTCATGCTATCAAATTGCATTCCAGCCTTGTATTAGCATTCTTACACGTTGTGGGTGGCGAAACAGATTAGGTTTGTGATGCTAAAAACTCACTCGGATAGCAAATTTAAAATTATTTAAGTTGATCTCGGCGATCCACTCAAAAGAGCATGGCGACCCAGTTTTGGGTCGCGACATATGAGTTATGAACCACTGTCTTTTACTATATATATATATATATATATATATATATATATATATATA
>JAECUM010041391.1:0-11195 GCA_016617855.1 Megalonaias nervosa
AGCTATATTAAACGAGGCTAAGACCTTCTGATGTTATTTTTATTTAATTGTATTTTGTCTGTTTGCTGCATTAACTTCTCTTGTACTTTGAAAATGAATCAAAGTGAGTTATAACTTTCCTCTGGCATTTTTTTTAGTTTCATTATTTTTATTGGAGATTTAATTATTGAACGCATTTATTACAGCACTACTTAATCAAAATAAAAATTAGTATTAAATTTACTTTTCACCGAATAGTACAGCGATCCTTTGTTACACTAATTTTACACTCGCAAGTAATTTGTTTCGTTTCGTTTCCCTGACATTTATATTTTTCTATAGGACACCAGTTTGATTTCATTAAATTAGCAAAGTCTTTGAATCATAATTATTTTGTATTGTAAATGGAATTGTATTCTCCACATTTGCAATATTTGACAGTATCAATATATTTGCTATTGGTATTTTGTAATAGATGATGTTTTACTGCATTCTAAACTAAATGCGCCATACACACTATTTAAAGTTTTCAAATCCTCAATTATTATATTTAGTTTGGTCTGTTCAGACTCACTAAATAAATAAAATCGCAAGATAATAAACCTGTATTTTTTCAGCAGTATTTCAGTAATATTTCAATCGTCCCCATGTTTGTCATTATCACTTGCAAATGTTTGAATAGAAATATCCCAATTCTCCCCTACTGATGATGATAGAAATTGTACTCTCATCTAACATTATGTTACAATAACAGCAGGCATCTACGTAGCGTATAAAGGAAATAATTACAAAGAGCAAAACATCGTAAAATACATTCTTTAAAGTTATCTGCTTTATTTAATTCTGGGGTGGTTCTTTATCATCTGAAGTGATCAATGTTGTGTCTTCCGCTTATTTTAGCAGCACAGTGTATTCAACTGGTTACAAATTGTTAGATGAATCATCATATCCTTTCTAATTTAATGGCATATATTTTTCCATTAATTTTTGTTTGAAATGTTTTCAACTTAGTACATGTCATCCTGTGTATATCAGAGACACAGATCAATATTCCGTCCCTTTAATTCGTGTAAATTAACTGATTCACATATTATCACTTGTCTCATGTTGAGCAAAGCAAACAAATATCCTTTGTAAAATTAGGTACACGTTTATATAGATACGTTTATATTTTGAAATTATAACTGTTATTCTATAAATTAAACGTTTGCGTTCCATATGTATATGTTGTCAAATGAACGAATAAATTAGTCCATTATGTTCCACCTCTTGGCTTGGATCATTAGCTTGAACCCGAGACAGATCTATTGATCATTCATAAGTGCTGTTATATTCATAAGCTCAGAAAATATATGTACTCTCTTTCTCCAGTTTCTTTTTGTATCATTTCCACTTTCTATTACGTTAGTGTTCTGTTAATCCTTTCTGTTACAACAGCTTTTTCTCGAATAAGTAGATTAATTTTCGCTATGACCTTTCTCCAACGAAACTGCTTATCATTGCTGTTGCCAAATTATATCTAGCCACTGCATTGTATCTTTTCAGATTTATATCGTCATTCCTTTTCAAATTTAGTTTCTTAGACCATACATTTTTGTGCCAGCAAAGGTTAATCATGAATGTACTGATCATGATGTGACACCATTCCGGTGTCCTAAGTGGTTAGGGCGTCCATCTCGGATGCCGGCTGTCGAGGGTTTCGAACCCTGGCATAGTCATAAAAATGACTTACAAAATGGTAATAGTAGCTGCATTAAGAGGTTAGTGTTAGGACTGCTCGGCTGGTGTCAGGATAATGTGACTTGGTGGGACATGATGCTACATGTCTGCGGCAAGATACCCAGTGCTAGACGTCACAATAAACTGCTACACTGCAGACATCGTAGCGATAAGACGACTATTGTTAAAGCTACGTTAAAAATCTAAATCACATAGACACTCAGAAGACTATGACATTTGGTTCTGTTAGCATATACATCGTTCATTGACACATGTCTGTTGCTATGCATTCATTGGTTAAACCAGGGTTTTATGAATAATTAAATAATTGTTTAGCATGTAATTCTGTTGACTGAGAATTGATACAGGTAAGGTTAAATAGGGTATTGTTTCGATCGATCGCAGCAATGTTAGTTGCAACGGAGAGAGCTAAGGAGTTTAAGAAGTGAGTTAAATAGTTAATAACAACATATTATGTCTCCTACAACTGTTGTAATTTTCGTTTCCCTTTATTGGCCGCTTTACATTTTACCATATCCGAAGGTATCAGAAAGTAATTTAAATGTTAGAATGATGCTGATGATTAATATCCAACACGCTGCTAACACGCGTTTATATTTTTTGACCGCATACCCGTCATTATATAATAGTATATAGTAGCTGAAAGTGTGTGTATTTGTGTGTGTGTGTGTGTGTGTGTGTGTGTGTGTGTGTGTCGGTGATGTTCAAGAGCTGAACATGCTTAGCTATATGCACCAGCCACCTCATTACTAATACAAGCATTATAAGTTCCAAACCACATGTTCAATTTTGTTAAGACGGAACATAAACATACACATATACTGGTCAGTTAAGTACCCTTTAATTTATCTTTTGAATGTAAATGTTTGATTATAAGATTTTCAGGGGCAAAATCTTTGGAGGATGCCTATGCTCTTCTGTGATAGTTATTATATTACAGTGTACAGAAGGCCATATACAAATGGAACATTGAACACATATATTGACTTTATGTTTATTTGAAATTCAAAATTAAAACTGTAAATTCCTTTTTCTAGGCACATTTCACCATCAGAAACCAAACTATCAACAAAATAAAAATTGCTGTTCGAAGTTAAAAATGTTGGGTTTATAATTAATTCGACATTCTCTTTAAATTTCATCCATGAAACTACAATTTCCTTTAAGTACCTTTCTACCTATCAATATGAATACATATTATAAAGGTGAAAGTTTCTTTAAAAAGCAGATAATGCATTTCTTTAATCAGATCGATCGCCATACATGCATCAACAATTCCGCTTACATCTCTACCTACCTACAAAGCTTCCTAGCTACATACATTCATATATACATTGATCACTATTGACCGCAAATGTTGACAAGCTGTTTCTTGCAGAATTTGTCTGAACAAAAACTAACATTTTAAGGAAATGAATTCATGAATATTATTCATTTTGGTGTGTGGATTTTATGATCATTCAAAGTGCAAGATATTAATTTTTTCATGGTTACATGTGTTACGACTGTAAGGTAATAAACTGAGTTGCAGAATGAAGCAAAACCAACATTAAAACTTACAAATAATTGCTGTATCAAATTGTACAATGCAAATGTAATAGGAACTTATAGTATTATGAACTGAATCCAATGTAATCCTTGAAAGTTATATTCAAGTCCAAAAGAATCGAACGTTCCGAATGAGTTTCAAACCTCGAGGGTACAGGTCTGCCAACAATCCTTATGTATCAAAACGATATTGTCCAGAATTCATTTGAATAATTCACAATAGTCCCAAAATAATATTTAGTCCAATCAGCACTTTGTAGTACCAGTGAATAATCCTATCAAATGTTTCCTCTCAAATAATATCTAAACACAACTTCAAATACGTCTGAAGACTGATGTAAGAACAAGAACATAAGAAAAAAAAATCAGAAATAGGAATGAATCCAAAATACGAATGACTTTGATTTTTCAGTTCGCTCCTTATAAACATTTTCAAGAGTTTATTACGACTATATGTCGCAATTTACCTAACGTAACCTAATCCATCTAACGGGAAATAATTTAATTCTTCTAATAACCCACCTCACCCCATCATCCAAACTTATCTACAGGTTCAATATATAGATTGGATTTAACTTGTAAGCACCTATTTATAAATTAATATCTATAAAAATAGAACTCATACCCATGGAAAAAAAATTACGGGTTTTTTTGCCCATAGAAGACAAAATTTACACACAACATAAGCACAGTAATGTAAAAAATGTTTACAAAATATAGATATACATAACTCAAATAAGTGTTTATTCTTTATTTCAGATTCACCACTGAAGGACAGGTTATCGATGGCTATTCTTAGTCTCCAAGAGGAGGGAAAGATTCAAGTACTTTACAACAAGTGGTGGATAAGTACAGGAAAGTGCAACAAAGATGACAAAGACAACAAAGCAAATTCTCTTGGTGTGGAGAACGTTGGTGGAGTCTTTGTTGTGCTCATCGGTGGATTAACTCTGGCGATCTGTATAGCAATTCTCGAATTTACTTGGAAGTCGAAAAGGAACGCCAAGGAAGATAAAGTAAGAAACATTTAACAAGGGACTCAATTTTCTATAACACTCATTTTTGCCATAAAGCAAATTCCTCGTGCATGACGTTTCATTTTCTTACCTCAGTACTTCGTGGTAATTTTTATTCCATCCAGCCATAATATTCCAACGACGACACAATCATTAGAACGACGAGATCTGCTTTTTCAGATACATACTCCAACTGCAGGCAAGCACGCTCGCGGAATATTTGGCATGTAACTTTACAGACTTGGTGGGAAAAGAAATCAAGACATACCTCAGCAAAGCAATGTTCTGCTTTTTTTATGTCAGTCAATATGTTTTGATTTTATTATGTCATCACATACTTGTTTAAATAGACACCCGACTACTTAGCAGCAATCTGTCGTTGCATACTGACTTTTAGCACAAGTTGAACTAAAATGTTCTCAACAATCTCGTCCTCACAAAGTTGCATGCACCTCCTAAAGTTTGAGGTCTCTCGTCTTGTATCAGGTTAAGGTTGGTTATCCTGAAAGTTGTTTAGAAGTTATGATAATGCTATGTGTCACATGATTACTGTGCTTGTGTTGGCATTCATCGTATGGTAGTCTCAGATTAACAATCCTCTTGCCTGAGAATTTTGGTGACCTTGTCAATGAAAAAGTGCCTTATATGCCAGTTGATGAAAACAATTAGCAAGGAAACTTCGTTAATTTTGCACCTAAGAACGGCTATGCTGCATGGAGTACACTCCAGTGTCTACAGAATTCAGAAGGCGGCTACTGAAATCGAAACAAAATTCGCCCGAGAATGCTCAGTTGAGAGCCGCTAGATCACACATAACACTAAAGTATGTCTTAGAAAAGCAAATAGAATAATGATCAAATGACCATAACACACCTAGGAATTCTTAAAAATGCAAACAGAATTATGAACGACGGCAGATGAATGCAGAACGAACCAGAAATAAAAGAAAAGCAAAAGAAACACAGTACATACCAAACACTGCTCGCCCCAAGCAACAAATGCTGAAATATAAACAACACACGGATAAATAAAGGGCTATTAACGATAAACCATTAAATTACTTCCTTTGTGTTGACTGTCAGAAACGTTTGCATTTTCAAACGCATTATTAATAGCAGGTATACAAAAAAACACTACTAGATCAAAGGTGAACGATGAGATCATGAACGATGAGCGATGAGATAGATCGCTGAAACGCAATGCAATTTTAAAAACATTTTAAGGAATGCATTTGATGCGACTTTTGGTGCGCTTCAATGGTTTGTTTTTTATGGAGGGGGAGTTGTGATAAGGTTTTTCTGCATGTAAAATTGTCATTACTTTTTATGCTGCAGATGGTTTGGTCTATTTTAATTGATTTGTAAATGCATTTATGAATATAAAAAATATGTCTTACGTCCGATAATAAAGCGCAGCGCAGTGAAAGTCTACACTTTCGTTAGAAGTTTTCTGCTTATAAGTTTTGTTATCATAATACCATTTCGAGCACATTTTGCATGAGATTGCTTTTCTTTTCCATCTAATTGGTTCGTTCATTCTTATATGTGTTTAACTCCTGGCATTAAGTACACTTGAATGTGTCACGTGCCTGTTTGCGTACGAATGGTCGAGTATCCGTTTTGTTCCCAACATCGAACGAAAAGCGATACTTGTTACAATGTCGTATCGTTATTATTGAAGCTCGACAATATTAAGATTAAGAGTTGTGCAGCTGATAGACGGGTCTACACAGATTTGCACTTCGTTAATAAGTGATGATGGAATAAAAAAATATTATTCTTATTTACTTATAATGTATCATTAGCGCGATGCCAGTCCTTGAATCTGGTTTAAACATTGGGAGTGTTTATATTAATTTACGGATAGTGCAAAAACAAAACATTAATTCTTAGAAAATTCAATTTTATTTGCAACTAAACAAAATCACATCCGCTGTAAATCGGCAAATGAGGTGAAAAATCTACACTTTCCAGAAAATATCTGCAGTTGGGGACACTGTAGACACTAACTAAATCCGAATTCAACACGAGAGAGAGAGAGAGAGAGAGAGAGAGAGAGAGAGAGAGAGAGAGAGAGAGAGAGAGAGAGAGAGAGAGCATCTAGAATGTATAGGAATTTATTTCACTATTAGGAATAGGACCCCGATGCCATCATCACTGAGAAAGATTAACTGCCTGGATATAATTTAGAAATAATTTGCGAAAATGTGGAAATATGCATATGTTTGAACTTTTTCACATCAATCGGAGCAACTTCAGCCTTTCCAAGTAAAACCAGAAGAAAGAAGTTAACGAAAAGTAACCAGGATCCACTAGGTGGATTGATTTCAATATCTTGAGGATAGGAAAAACCCAAATAACACAAACGTATTTGCGCAAGAAAGTAGTCACCCGTTTCCAGAATATATACAAACTAAATATTAGACCATTTTAAATATATGCAAGCTAAGAAACATTTAACTGAAAGCAGCTTTTTGATATTTTGAAATCAATGATTTAGTTTTCAAATGCTCAGAGATTTAATATTTCATCAACTGATCATGAAAGATCTTATTGTTATTTTTGTTTTGCATCTATTATTTTTCACTTCTATTGTCTTTTACTCCTTGCTGTGTTAATCTTTCTTATGAAGCAAAACCACGTGGATATGTAATGAGACATGTACAACTCAACAACGTATATTTCTGTAGTGCGGGGGTTATCGGTGTCCATCTTCATGGCGGCAATTCACTTGTTTCTTCATTATGAAATGACGATTGCCTAAGCTCTCGTAGAATCATCCACGTTGCCAACATGAGGATATATATTCGTAATCTCAAATTTACACTACAGCTTCATTACTTGGTTATGTTAATGATCGAAAGATGCAATCATATTTCTGCTTTTATTTGGTTTGAAGTGAGCATATCCTGACTGATTTTATATAGGATCAAATTTATTTGTTGCCCTAGACGTGCTCACAAATTAGCACTAACGCTGAAAAATAAACTTCATCAACCAAAAACTAGTCGTCAGTCTTTAAGGTATTCATCAGCCCTCACAATATAAATTCTGTTCCATACCTTCAACATAACGGTTCGATAATTACCAATGAAGAATACAAAGCTGAATTATTTCCCAACATTGTTAGAGACCATACTGTACTAGAGGAAACAGATCTTAAACTTCAAGATATAAATTTAGATACGGATGTAAGCTTGAGTTCTATAGAACTAACGCCAAACGAACTACAAAATGTTTTCCAATGCCTTCGACATCGTAGAGCTTCTGGTCCCGATCGTCTAAATAAGTGTATTCCACCCGAACTGGGTAATTGTTACGACTCAATGGACTTAAACTAAATAACAGAAAAGAGCGAAATCCAACGATTTTTGTAAACTTCGACATATAAATTTCTTTACAGAATATATAGTGAAATTTATGCACAGTTATTGCGAATTAAATCCCAAATAGTCCTAAAAGTTCAATCTCAATTCCAAAAGTACAGAGGCGTCCGAATAAATCCCAAGTTTTTATTTGCTGATGTGCCAATCACCTTGAATAGTGTTGATGTGCTAACAGTCTTGACATATCCCCATGATATAATCTACAATATCTCTACATGAACTCAAAATAGTGCATAAATAATGATTTAGTCCTAAATTCAAAGATCACTTTGTAAATAAATAAATCCTCTCAAATTATAAATAAAAACAGTTCAAGTTAATTCCTCTAAAGACCGACGTAATGATAGAAATTAAGAATTTTTACTCTATTTTTGTTTATTTTTAAACCTAATTCACAACAAGAGGACCAAGATGAGGGTTAAACGTTCATTTCTCGAACATTCTGTCAATAAGATCTGATCTATTACTAACAATTTAGTAAATAACATGTAAAATATCAGGCAGACCAGGTTTTTTTTTATGAGAATGCCAATGTCCTGAACTCAGATCCAGATAATCAAGGAATATTAATCTTAAATATAATCTAAAATCATAGACACGAATTAGTTATATAATATGTTGTTTACAAATAAAATATATTAGGTAGGCCAATCTCCTAATCTCAGTTATGGACAAAGGTTAATAACGCAATACAAATTAATTATACATAATATGACGAAATCTTACATCCGCTTTGTTCACTTTTTACCCATCTCTTAGAAAATTAACCTTTCCAGACAACTGGACAAAAACAAACGTTTGCCCAGTTTTAAAGAAAAGCAAACCGTCAATCGTACCTAATTACAGCGCAATATTGTTTCACAATACTGTTCCTAAAGTTCTTGAAAGACTGATATTTAACCAAATATTTAATTGCATCAGTGACATAACATTCCTACACCATTGAAATCTGTTTTTGTTCTGGGTGAATCTACAATTAATCAGTTAACATACATCTATGATACATTCAACAAAGCAATTGATTTCGGTAAGGAAACTGAGTTGTGTTTTGCAGCGTAAGTAACGAATGCGACCTAGTGTGGCTTAAAGGACTTGTTCACAAATTGAAAGCTACTAGTATCACATGAAACTTTTTATATCATGGTTCTCAATCTGTCTCAAAAGTAGAAGACAACGAGGGATACTTCTGGGCGGGTTTTCCAAGTGGAGGTGTATTAGAGCTGGTATGCCCCAAGGAGACGATGTAGGTCCCTTACGTTTCTTTATATCCACCCAGGATATTATATATGATCTACATCCTTATGGACGTTCATTTGCAGATATTACAATTCTCCTTCTAATCGTACATAATCTGCCTGTGACCGCTCTACTCTGACTTGGAAAATATTTCACAGTGGACAATGAATTGGCTTTTCTCTTTAAACCCTTCCCTGACAGTTTCGATGACAGTTAATAAACCCTTCCATCCACCACTATACATGTTCTCCTAAGAGTAAATGAATTTGACGCGCACAGACATCTTGGAGTTTTTCTCTTAAATTTCTGCTCATGGCAAAAGCAAATCGATTATATTACGGAAAGTGCATGGTCAAGAATTAATGTAAAGCAATGCGTAAGCACAAAATCTAACTTGAAACGAAATCTGTTGAGATTATGTTTACGTACCTTATACGCCTCGTTCTAGAATATGGTATTGTGGCTTGCGGCAATTGCACAGTACTCGAAAAAAGTGAAGTCTAACAAATACAGAATGAGATAATCAGGATTGTGACTGGTGAAACAAATTTAGTATCTATTGAAACGTGGCACGGATGAATGGGATGGGAAAGTCTTGAATCCAGACGACAAAAACACATACCTACACTCTTGTATAAAATGACATTTGGCTTAAACCCTCCCTATCACACACAAACCTACACTCTTGTATGAAATGACATTTGGCTCAAACCCTCCCTATCTTGCATCTCTGATTACATCACTATGACTTACGTAATTTAAACAATTTCCAAATAGTACAGGCTTGAACAAGTCTGTGTTACAACTTGTTTAATTCTTTGGCCGTACCAGATTGTACTACATTATTTATTGAGACTCGTCAAAAAGACTGCATTAACAACATCAAAAAGCACATTAAGTACTCCCGACACCTATGTTCGCAAACACTTTTATTTTGGTATAAGGAAATTACAACCACTTCTCGCCCGCCTTAGAACAAGTTGCAAGTCACTTAATCAACATGTTTGCAAGGAATATAATGGAATCACCGTTTGGTTGATGTGGATCTGCAGAAAGTATACAGCACTTCTTTTCATCTAGTGTGTATTACCAAGATCAACGCTTCGAACTTTTTCAATTTCTTAACACAATACGGACACTTAACTTTAAATACCTTCCTGTATTGTGATACAACGCTTCCGCATGAAGTTAACGTTAGTATTTTCGATGCTGTTCATAAATTTATCGAAACGTCAAAACGATTTACTTAAGCGAATATGTTACTATCAGCATGAACTTTTCTGGTCAAATGGTAATTTCTCCTATTCGCTCTAGAACGAAGCACTGTCCACTTTTAATCAGAATTTTGTTTGATTTTTATTTATTTATTTATTCATTTATTTATCATTTGTTTATTTATTTATTTATTTATTTATTTATTTATTTATTTATTTCATGTCAATCACTTCTCCTCTCTGTCTATTTGTTCAACTTTCCACACAATGTTTGACACGTTTTAACTTTCGGGTTCTTCTTATAACTTCTTTCTTTTCTTTATACTCATTTTTCACTTACTTCCTCGTTGTTAATAACCCTGATTTATATACCATTGTTAAATGTGATTATTAACCATGAGAATCTTCATTTTGACTATCAATAAATTTAGTTTTAGCCGTTAAAACGAAATATAATTCGCCATATATATATATATATATATATATATATATATATATATATATATATGTGTGTGTGTGTGTGTGTGTGTGTGTGTGTGTGTGTGTGTGTGTGTGTGTTTTCTGTCACAGAAACAGAAAAACATTGTAAGCTATTGGTTTCGTTTTAATTCTCTACCTTCTACACTGTAATTTGTAATCTGCAACTACAAATTTATGAAATAAATTAAAATTAACCAAGCTAACGAAGTTATCCAACTTTCTTACTTAAGTTTCCCTTTTCACCGACAAATGTAAAACATGGTAAATCCGCTTTTTGTGTACCGTAGTTTCAAATGCCCGAGTTGCTATGTTTAATTCAAGTTCTGAATGAATCAAAAAGACATATTTTAAAGTACCAATTTATTAAGGTAATAAAAGGGATATTTTTATACCAAATTTTAGCCACCACACTTGACTTGGTTTCGCTCTTCACAGGAATGGATTAAACATAATACCCTCTTGTATCAATAAAAATGTATCCACCTATATCGTAATTTGTATATATGTAATATATAAAATAGCACCCTATAACGTCACAAATGAAGCTCAAGTCCTAATTATTCATACATGATTACATTATTACAATTTATTACCATG
>JAECUM010041395.1:0-12079 GCA_016617855.1 Megalonaias nervosa
GGGAAACATCAGTTTTCCTTGGCAATGGTGAGGTAAAACGGGATGGTACAAGTCCGTGGGAGGCAAAACTTTACATTTAATCAATCCTTCGTATTGGCGAATGTTGTCCAGGTCAATGTGTTCCGTCAGCATTTGCGGGTACCCTGCGAGAAAGTGATAGTATTTGCACACGTACGGATACAGAGAACACACGTCCAAGTATTTGATTTCCTCTCCTTTCTCTTCGTCGGTTTGGTATAGCAAACAGGTGACATTAGTCCGTCCTCCGTACAAACTGTTCCTTGGGTTCAGTGGGTCCACCAGCTTGTAACTTTCTACGATGCGCTTAATCTCGGGATCGGTTTTCAAACGGTGATCGTACTCGTGTTCCCACATTTCTACCACTTGGCATCCTTGCTCTTCTAACTTCAAGCGCCACTGAGAAGTGGTCTGGTACAAGTCTTCCATGGTTCGTTGTAAAAACTGATTCTTAGTTTTGCGTTGAGGGTAACAGATGGGGCATCCGTGAAATAAGCAGCCGTTAAACTCGTACACGATCTGGGGTTTTTCTAAGTCCTAACCATGCACTGAATACCTTCCGATGTCTTTTTCGCCTCCTCCGTTGCGAGCGTGTTGGATCCATTTGACTTCCTTGTCGCACAAGTAATGTAACCAGCGTAGGGCTTTGACCGAGTATTGACGTTTAACAAAGTTGGTCGTTTGAGGACTGATGACAGCCAGGGTATTTTCGGGCATGAATCATTGGCGGTGCACTAAGGAACACGCTTTGGCAATAGTGCAGGCTTCTTTCAAAGGATCGATCCCGTGCTCCATGAATAATTCTAGAAATTTTCCACAGCAACGCCGTAAAATGTCCACGTCGGAACGACAATACTTTAACATTTCTTCCTGAAAGTCGAAGGGGTTCGAGGCGTGTGTCTGGTACCAAGCGTAGAAAGCTTCTCGTTGTTCGGTAAGCATGTTGTCGGCGTCGTAGAAGTGAGCCTCAGACAAATAGGGTAGAACGGCGTGTTGATTGGCTTCGGTATTGGAAAAGTGTGGAAAATAGCCTTTGGCCATTTCTGTCATTCCAAACGTTTTAGGCATGCGACTCAAAGGGATGGCCAAGTAACTCATTGAATCTTTAAACTGCACTTGACCCACTTGCATGGAAATGAGTTTGGCTCCGTTAAAAGTCACTTTCGGACGTTCGGTACTTTGTTCCGTATAGTATCTCAAAAGACAGTGCCCATCGTATTCCGAGAAATTTTGAGACATCACCGTGGCATAGCGATGACAATCTCCGTAACGTTCGATGTCCTCTTGACTCCACGTCTCGTCGATAGGGTTTAAGATCCATTGGGCAAAATCGGTCAGCGTGTTCGGTCCCCGAAAGATTTTTTCACGTCCTCCAGGAATCTTGCTACAGTGAGGACAATGAGTAAAGATTTTATCTTGGATGTACTTCTCACACGCTCGATGAGCCACGCAGAAATTAGGAACGTGAATGGCAGTCTCTTGCATGCATTCGAAATCGAAAAAGATGAAATGGTCTTTAGTCTGGTCATTATGTTCTTCTTTTTCATGTTTGGATTGGTATTTTTGAATGTAGCATTGGTGTTCCAAGTCCACGATTTGGCGACAAATGTGACATCGCTTCTTTCCTGAACAGACGTGCGCCTTGGCATTTTAGGTACGTATGCCTTGTGCACAAGTAGGGCACAATCTCAATAGCTGACAAGCACTTTTCTGCTGTGAACTTTGCGTCTTCAGATGTTGTTGGTAACAGGTTGGACTGACAAAAGTGCGCTGACAAGCTGGGCAATGCACTCGTTCTTGTTCTTCGTCAAGACAGGGTTTAGAGGCTAAACATCCTGAGCATTTCGGTCCACAATGCTTGTGTTGCTCTCGATTGTTATAGCCATAGTCACATTTCTCACAGTAATAACTGTATCCCAGGAATGAAGTGATACTGGTGATGGCATTAAAATGTTCATCGTGATGATAGACGTGAATGTATTTTCCGTCTTTGAAATTTTTGCCTCGAAACAACAGAGGTCCGCGCACTTCTTGAGGGTGCACTTTCAAAGTGTAGCGTGATGCCAAGACGTCTTGCAATTTTTGCATTTCAGGAATGCCACAGGGTATGTCTTTGGATAGCCCCGCTTGCTGTGACAGGAGTTCTGCTTCGCTTCGTTGTTTGGCTTGGTCCAATTGTCGAATAGTTTGCCAGGCTCTTTTCCATTCTGCCGTGTCGTTCTTGTCGGCATACGTTCGTCCCACCAGGATGGCACGGGCTAAACACATCTGGTCTTGGGGGTTGTTAATTTGAACGAGACTGCGCTTGATGCTGCGAAGATTTTCTACCAGGATCACCTTTTTGCGTCCCGTTCCTTGGGGAAGAAACGCGTGGGTCATGAACAGTGTCGCTTTTCCATCGGTGATGTGAAACTTGTCATCGGATTGTTGCACGTGTTGAATCTTGTCCATGACTTTGGAAGGTGTCAATTCTGCCGGGCTGCTAAACTCGATCCTAACGGGTGACTTCAAACTGTCGTGATGAATAGAAAGTCTCAAGCGATCGTCTTCTTTGGCTTGACATTGCCGTTTCAATGTGGTTAACAAAGAATCCCACACATCAGTGATGAACACTTCTGCTTTCTCCAACGGTACGTCGGACTTGAAATCTTTAAACTTCACTGCGTACGTGTAGGCCGTAGTTCTAAATTTTCTGGAGGAGCGTTTGTCCGTCTCTCGAATATGATAGTACTTTTCAGGGTTTACTGGTGGTGATGGACTTTGACTGAGTATAGACTCTCTGGGTCTAGATTCTGGCTCACTCATCTCATCTTCAAAATCTCTGGCATGAATCTGAGCCAAGACTTCAGCTACTGTGCGAGGCGATAAATCACGTTTCTGCCTCTTACATTCTTCTCCTTTCTTTACAAAATGATGCGATCGTTTGATCTTGACTGCAAAAAGTCAAATGACTACATTTGAAACGCTATGGACCTCTATATATCCATGTTAGGCTTAGTGCATATATAAAGGGCTGGTGCCTTCCCTCTCAGTATTCATTTCACTCTCAAGCTGACCAGCACGATGGAAGAACCTACACAAATCGAACTTCTGATTAGAGCTTTGCGAGGTGTCATACGAAAGTTTTCTTTAGACAAGCCGACGGACTACTCTTCCTCCTTTCGAGATACAAGTCAAGATACTTGCTATATCTGTCAGAAGAAAGGGCATTGGGCTACAGAATGTCCAGACCGTCAAAAAAGCAAGACCAGTGTCAGAAGAGACAAAATTCAAGATACTTGTTATCATTGTCAAGAGAAAGGACATTGGTCTTCAGATTGCCCTAAGAAACAACAGGAGCAGAAGGAGGAAGAAGAAGAGGTGCCCTCGGCAAAGGAAGAACCCCGACACGTTCAGAAAGAGAAGACAGAAAAGAAAAGAAGACGACAAAAAAGTGAGGAGGAAGAGGAGGTAAAACTTGTGAAAGTGAAGAAAATCAGAAAACAGAGAGAGTGAAAGAAGAAAGACACAGAAGAAGTCTATGAACTTTTTAAAAGTGTTGTGTTATGTTGTGTTGTGGCATTGAATTGTAAGTATTTGTACCAGAATAGACCAGATTAAAAAAAACGTAAGTGTCTCTTGGTTTTGATTGTTTAGAATAATAAGGGTCTACACTCACGCACTCACAACACGTAGATCATAGGGTTAAACAAGGTTTTTTTTTTGAGTTTTAATTGATTTTGGCAAAATGCATATTCTCTCTTTTCGAAAGAAGTGAGTGGCCCTGAAAAGGACCGTTGAGTGTTTGTTTTTTCTTAGAACAAACTTAGGAACGAGAAGCCATCAACTTTAACTGCCTTAAGTCTTTGCCACGGCCAAGACCTACTTCTGGACTTGCTCCTGTCAATGATTTGGTAGAAATCACTAGGGGTGGTATCTCAGGTGTAGTAACAGGGTTAGACTGTTTGGCTCGGGAAGGTCTTTTCTCTTGGGTCGTAATAAAGAAGTCTGATACATTTGTTTCAGGCTTCTTAACTCGGCCAAAATGTCCAAGAGTACCGTTACCATTTGAGGTTCACTGTTCTCCTTCTCACCTAGACCTTGTTTCTTCTTTGCTGCTTCTTCCTGTCATTTCCTTCTTACCTCTTCTTCTCGCTGTTGCTGTTCAAGGAGAAATGCTTGTTCTGCCTCTTTCTGCTGCTGTAAAAATTTCTCCAATTCTTCTGTCTGTCTTTGTTTAAAATCCTCGACGTGTGGTAAAGAAGGAAAAGGTGGCGAAGGTATTGGTACTGGAACAAATTCTTGCGAAGAGAGAAAATCTACTAAATCCCAATTGAAATCGGTCTCTTCTAGAAGTAGCGCTGTGTTAACTTTGGTAGCCACTGCTATGCCATCGCTTCTCGTCTCCACAGCTGGTGCACCCCAATTCATTGTCTTCTTAGTTTCAGTCATGTTTCACAAAACAATGTCGCGTCGATTCACTGCGCACAGACGCTAGCGCACCTATATAGGGAATGTGACGTCACAGGTAACTTTCTTCGGATTGGAAGACAGACTCCACGAAGTGACTGAATTTTGTAACGCGTGTTGGGATTGGTGAACAATTTCAAACCGTTTCGATGGTCTTCCATTATAAATAAACGCGGTTCACTTCATTCCCTTCACCTGTTCCTCGTCACAATGATGTGGACCCACGTTGAATCGTCTACTCTGGTATCGTCGATGCTGTTCCGTACGGACTTACCCATGTATGTGAGATCATCATGGAGAATCGTTAGGATCACGGAGACAAGCGTTTGGAAACGAAGGACCCATGTGGAAAGACAAGGCTGTCTGAAAAGAGTTCTGATTTATGGACCAGAGGTTAGACGAAGTTTGAGAAAGAGAAGAAGACGTATGCGATGCCCTCTATGTTAACAGAATGGTGTTAACATAACAAACGACGGCCCTTTTCAGGACCATTCCACTGCCTCGAAAAGATTTATTCTTTCATGCCTAAAAAAAATTTAAAACATACTCTACTATTCACTGACACGAACGCGAATGCATCACACTTTGTATAGAAATGAAACAGGTGGCATGACGTCACGGTACTTGCTACATTGTTGCAAGTGTCCAGTACCGTGACGTCACCCTACCTGTTCCATTCCTCTTGTCGCTATACATTCCCTATGTTAAATTCCCATTGACGCTATAGTGTCCCAGGGTGTTTTTTGACGCTATAGTACACTACCCAATTCTTGACAAGTACAACCCCCTAAAATTAACATTACGGTCTACGTGACGCTACGGTGCCCCACTACACTACTAATGATTGCCGTAGAAATAGAAAGTAAATCTTTGAACCCGCTTTTCCATCTTTACAGACCTTTTAGTAGTTTGGTACAAAACAGGGAAAATGCAATATTTTTATATAAATTTTGGTATGAAACCTATGCAATCTCTATCCATAGACTTATATAAACTGCAACCATATAGTTCCATTTTGAAAGTCGAAAAGTGTTAATCGAATGCTGGCTGATTCAGACCAAATTATAATAAAGAAAACATGAAGTTATTTTTTGAGTTAATATCTTCGAATAAAAAACATTTTGAAACTTTTAAAAAAATCAGGCCAATATTATCAACTGTGAACACTGTCAAACTGTAATATATATATATATAAACTGAACCATAGTTGTTATTGATATCTCATGCAAATTATAGTTGCGTTGTTATATATCAGCAGAGAGGGTGAACAGACCACTTGCTTGGATTGTTACTTATTAAAACAAAATTATGGTCTCAATAGTCAACTACACTGTAAACATAACCAGTAGGTTACTTTTGTTTTTCGTCAATTAGAGAACGTGTTTACTTTTTAGGCAAACCTACCTTTGGTCGTACCCTTTCTGCTGCTGTAGTGTCAACCAAAAATTTTATCGAGACCAACACGGTACCTTGACCTAGGATCATGCAAATTTATCGTTATAAATCCAAATGGGGTAGCTTGAGCTTGTGCAAATAAGTTTTTAAATTTAATCATGTCCATATCCCCTGAACACCAAGTTTGATGAATGTTTCGTAACGTATGTGTATCAACTCCGTTAAACACAACTAAAATATTACAGTTATCTCTGATCACTCTTGGTATTTGTGTATATCGTTGGGTAATATAAATCACATCGGTGTTTTTATGCCTACCTCATGAGATTATCCTAGCTGGGTTTGTTTGTTTATCCAGCATAACATCGTCGTATACAACTAAATTATTAATAGATCCATCGAGATTATCTACGGATGGAGCTTCATCAATATCGGTGACAAAATCAACAACATCATTGTCGTCATCATACAACGAAGCTGTCTTTTTCATTAAAATCCTTAAGTACTTCATAACATCGTTGATTATCTACCGATGGCGCCACTAAATACAATTTATTTCATTTCATCCATCTCAATATCAGATTAAGCAACAATTGTGTTTTACCACTTCTAGATGGTCCAATTATTATCATCCTTATAGAATTTGGTAGTGCCGGATGATGTTTAACTGGCTCACGCGCTCGTGTCGCTGAGAAGTCAATTATGTCCATAATAATTTATATAATGGATTTATATTGTGTTCGATGCAGAGCATCCACCCCCACCAGTGGACTAACTACAGTGACAACTAAAAATAAAAAACGTGCTCCTACAGGTAAATGTGAGCGATGTGGCACAAAAAAATTTAGATTTATTTCGTCGCAAACTAAAACCGGCGGTGATATTGCTACGGCTCTATAGAAATTACCAGAAACTCCATGGGCTAAATACCCTGATGAGAAACAACTGCATGGCTATAATTACTGTGGTCCTGGAACTCGTCTCGATATCCGACTCGATAACCAAGACCAACCAAAACCTGGAGAGTATCCAATAAACGCAATTGATCAAGCGTGTCACATTCATGATGTTGCGTATTAAAGAAAAGATTTACAACAACGGCATTTCTCAGATGTGAAGTTGATTCATGCGTTAAATTCTATACCTGATAAATCTCTCAGAGAAAAACTTGCTAGCTTTCTAGTAAAATCTGCAATAAAAGGTAAACTAATGCTGGGGGCTGGTAATTAATCAACTGATTATTATCAAAATAATGGAATCTGTTTATTATAGTCCAACAGGATATTGGAGAGGTAAAGCAGCGATTAGTAAACTTGCTGCTTCAGCAAAAGTCTCACGTGTTGTTGGTTAGCACGACAGGCAATATGGCAAATCTGTCTACATCCACCTACAAAAATTCAGTACGCGCATTTTGATGTCAATGTTCCCAATGAAGTTCATTAAGCAGATATTTTGTTTTTACCGCACGATACTATTAAAATTGGTAGAACGTCGATCACGCACATACAAATACGCGTTGACTGTCGTTGACGTTGCAAGTAGGTATAAAGAAGCAGAACCACTATCAACTAAAACAGCAACTGAAGTTGCATCTGCGTTTGAACGAATTTATTAACGAGGACCTTTGCAATCGCCATAACTATTACAGGTTGATCCTGGCAAAGAATTTCTTGGTGCAGTATTATCGTTGATGAAGCAACATAATGTCAAAATCAGACGAGGACATACAGCAATTCACCGTGATCAGGCAATCGTTGAACGGTTTAATCGAACACTTGCTGAGAGATTATTTGGATATCAGTATGCGAAGGAAATAATTCAGGCAGATACGAGATCTCGCGAATGGGTTGCAAGATTACCAAGTGTGATAGCTGCGTTAAATAATGAAATTACTCGTGCAACTTCTATGAAACCCATTAAAGCAATTACAAAAAATCATATACCAATACAACGACATGACTCTTCCTCTCAACCAGTACTAGGCAATGTAACTGTAAGATATTTATATGAACCCGGTGAACTCGAAGGGGGTAGAAAAAGAGCAACTGATCCTATCTGGAGTGTGATCACACATAAAATTTCTAGCGTGGTTAGATCCACTGGTAGACCTGCAATCTATAGACTAGATTCAACTGCTCCTCAACGTGGATTTGTACGCGAACAATTACAAGTAATTCCTGAAGACACACAATTACCACCGCGTTCACTTCTGTAAACTGGCACCCCTACATCGATTGCATTCAAGACAGGCCAGCATCACATTTTCGCGTGTGTGACCAAGACTACTATTAATTCTATCAACGGTAAACTGTCATAGATTATTATTCGAATACTGCCACAACATATTACAGTTGCAACTTGTACAGTGATTATTCTGTCGTTGTTTCAGTGTCATGATAAATTCAACGTCGAGATTAAAATCGCGGTTATTTTTTTGGTCAGATTGTCGATACCCAGATAATTTTTTCTTGACAACTTCTTCGCATACATCATCAGTGATTTCTTCGGTTATTACGCAATCCATAATAATCCTGTGCAGTTGAGATATTCTTCTGACTCGAGACACTGCGAGATAAACTAAATTTGACCATTCGATCCGATCATCAATAATCCAAATATTTGTGTCAGCGATAGTTAATCCTTGTGAGGAATGAATCGTTATGGCGTATCCTAACGTCCATGGAAGTTTTACTCACGCTCAACGCGCCTGTGACAGCACTGACAGGAACTGCGACAATATCATTTAGTACAAGATTTTGTTTACCACCACCCGGAATTTCAACTTCGATATTCTGCAGTCGAGTATCTGGTGGTCGATAACACAGTGGTACAGGTAGATTTGAAAATCTTTCCTTGTGTAACAGAAATAATTTCTCTTGCAGTGTATCTCTGACTATCTTTCTACTTGCAATTATCGAATCAATTTGTCTCTACAAATTCCAAAAATCATTCATCGTAGTTTCCGGAATTACTCCACGCATTATTTCGCACTGTACTCTAACTGGCTGCAGTCTGTTTAACTTTTTAAATTCTTTCAGCGGTTCATCAATAGCTCTATGATTATCAGTTATTTTTTCGCAATAATCCACAAACGTTTTTAACCATTCGTGTGGAGACTGTCCAACAAAGGGTGGTGGATGACCATGATCGCCACAGATTATCACAGCAGTATTTTTCGTCAATAACCAATCAAGGAACATTTTAAATGCATCCAACGAAACCGTACAAATTTCATCCCAGATAATAATCTTGGGAATATATTTCTCACCCATCCGCGATGGAGTCCACACGTCTCCACCATCTAAAGAAACTATGATACGTCTGTGATTTCACTCGCCGTTCGGTCATTTCTCTAGCGAGTCTGTGTATGGGTGTTAGCACAATCATGTCTGTGTGTTTGAATAATTCAATGACACGTGTTGTTTTACCAGAACCTCCACATCCATTAAGATAAACGGTTTTATGCCTGGCTACAGGATCATATACAGATGGCGCTGTCGATACTGGTATCTGATTGTTATTCTTGTAATATTTTTCCATAATTTCAACGTCGGCAGATTCAGAATAACTAAATATATTTTCTTGTTTTATTCTCCATGATCCCCAATCACCAGTGCAAAGTAATTTATCTAGCAAATCTAGTATTTTTTATTTATATAAAATGAATCCGTGGCAAATCTAACCGCGGTATCAATAAATCTGTTTATCATCGATAGTAAGTTTATTGAAACGTACGCGAGCATCGAGGAACTTAAATGAGTAAACTGCGGGGATTCGACATCGGTGTAACTCACAATTGGTTCTGTCAGACAAATAAACATCATTTCGGCTTATAAACATATTTCTCTCCGTTGTATCAGCAATTATAAAATCGAGTTCTGCATCGTCCATGATTAACCTCGTACACGTTCGTTTATGATCATACGCACCACCCTGAGTAAACTTACCTATTATTTTTCTGCCGAGATCATTTGCAACTTTATTTTCATAATCAGTCATATCAGGATTTTCATCATCAGAATATTTCTTTTGTTGTGGCAACCAAATTTGTTTTTGTGAATGATATGATGTAATTGCTTCATTTCAATCAACGATATCAATATTTTTACATCAAGCATGTATCATAATAGTATTATTGGAACCCAATGTTTTTCTGAGAAATGTCTTCCAAACCAAGCATAAGTAATCGGATGGAGATTTTGTGCAAACTCTAATGACTCTACACAAGCAAATCCAGTCAGGTCAAAATCTGGCAGGGGTCCATTTACCGCAACTCTGGTCATCTCGTGTGTTGGATGACCAAATCTCTTAATGTATTCAGAACACTCTCCGTATCGAAGACAACTTCCAGGATAACATGCTACCATATCAACCGAGATAACGTCGATATAATCATATTTAGTATTCCATAATCCGCCGTGTCCGTGTTCGATATAACTACGTTGAATATCAACAAGAAATTCCTATCTTGTAGGTTCCATGAATTTTTCTCCTGAGCAAAGTGAACAGCAGTTGATGGAACGGTTAAACAGTTATTCAGTAATTGTTCGATAACATCATTATCATTCGTGTATTTCAACGCAAGATTTTTCATTTCGTCATGGAGTGATTCTGCACGATAAATTTCTCCGCTTGGCCTTACAAACTGATTGTAATTTCCATCATCGGAACTTCGAAACAGCCAAACAGATACAGGGTCATTTTTGCTGATATCGTTGATAAAATCAAATATGTAATCATTATAAAATCTAATTGTTCTGTCTCGTGGAAATATCATCACCGCTGACGTCCATGCGTGTGAGTTATGATCAATAATCGTTATCGGAGCTCCACTTGATTCATATTTCGATTTGTATAAAATATCTCCGGTTAACGTCTTCACTGTTATTGGGAATTTTAATTTCTTTCCCAGTTCAGCAACGTCGCTAATAGACGCTCCGGTATCTTTAACTGTTTCTGCCCACGTATTTATTTTTTTTACGTCTTAGATAAGTTAAACCGTTTCCACGTATCACGTTTGTGAAGTGTTCTGTAACTTGCTCAGCTACACAATTTAAGCAAGAAAATTTCATTGGTTTGAGATCATCAACGCTAGGTTTATCATTCAGCGGATACAAAGCATAAACAACTGCAGTCACAGGATACGCTTGTTCGTAATATGGTTTGTCAATGCCGGTTAGCGTACCTGGTTTGGAATTTTTATTCAACGCGAGGATGCTACTTCCAACGGTCACGCGGACAGGGTCACGTTTGTCACGGACAATCCAAACTTCGTCGTCTGTATGCACAATAAATTTTATCTGAATAAAATATCGCTGATCATCGAGGTAGTTAATAATCTTTCTTGCTCGCGAATCATTCACTGTAACATCGACAACATTTCTAAAATTAAATGTTGACCACGTATGAGCTGCACCATCGTCGTGAAATTCCTTCTTGGATTCGTTGATGCGATTAATCATATCCTTATTCATCAGCGCCAAATCTTGCATCGAAGAACTAAATTTAAGTTTCGACAGTTTGTCAAGATCAAATCTAGCTCTAGAAGGCTTAATTGCAGATAATCTCGTGACTTCCTCCATATTATAATTAAGGCAAATATGTGTTGAATTAAACTTTAATTATATATATATTGTTTATTTACTCAAGGATCTGTTCTAGGCCCACTATTATTCCTTATATATTTCGATGACACTGCTGATAATCTGATGAGTGTCACAAGACATTTTGGTGGTTATAGTTCATTATCTTACTCCTCATCTAATACCAATAACATCGATTATGTGCTAAACTATGATTTTAAAACTATAGACCAATGGTCCAAACAATGGCCAGTAAATTTAACCTTTCAAAGATTGAAATTATGTTTTACTTCAAGAAATTAGACCCAGTTTTTGCTCGAGATTGAGTTTCAAAATGAGTTTCTAAATTTTATTTAGCATCATAAACACCTTGGTAACTAACTCTGGTAGATTTTCGAAAGATATTGATAATATCTGACAACATGCATCCAATATACTAAATGTTTTGAGGTCCATTAAATACAATCTTGGTAGGAAAACATTAAAAAGATTTTTTTTCCCTTACAAACGTCCTTTCCTAGAATATGCCGATATAAAATGGGATAATTGCTCTTCGCTGATTTATTAAGACTAGAATGACCACAACTTGAATCTGGAAGAAATGTAACTGGACTTACCCGTAGCATTTCTGCTAA
>JAECUM010041398.1:0-13266 GCA_016617855.1 Megalonaias nervosa
TTAAATTACTTCAGTGTATATTTCAAGTACAAAGTGCTTCATATTTGAAATCTAAATGTATTATTTGCTTTAAATATACTTTACCAGTGACGAAATGCGCCATATGCTCATACGAATAGGAAATTGTACTTGTCCTTAAGGAAAGGTTTAATTAACAAACGTTTTTATATTTATGTCGTGGATAAAAATAATGGGAAATACAGTAGAACGCATCTGGTCGAAGGCGATTATTTCCCTCAATTAATGTGAAAATATCAATGTATTGGATCTAACGTCGATTTCTTAAAAGTGTGTATATATTTCTTTACTTTATATGGATGGAAAAAAAAAATATTCCCATTCAATAATCTTACTATTGTGACAGTTCTTACCATAACTTTAATAATAATAATAATAATAATAATAATAATAATGGCTGTTAGTCCATTTGTGTGGACCTGTATGAGATCTAACGGGAATTTAACATTACGCGTTTAGTCCATACGGTTAAAATGTGTGATCCGGTATGGGGTTTCACGGAAATTTAATATTACGCCTTTAATACATATATTTGACTTTGCAGGTCTGCATGCGGTCTCGCGATATTTAACATCACGCCCTTAGTCAATAGATCTAAATTTGTAGATCTAGTGTGGGTCCGTACAGTTTCTAACAAGAAATGTAATGTTAAAACCACATCTACTATCTCCCACTGAGTTATCTACTATTGAATATCAAGATATATACTATCCAACACTCAGTTATCTACTATCCAATATCCAGATTTGCTATTTATCACACCATTTTGAGTGACCATCATCGAGTATTTTACTACAGTCATCACCGTGTTATTTACTATCTACATTATAATGTGTGTGTGTGTGTGTGCTTGTGTGTGTGTGTGTGTGCTCGCGCGCTTGAACGTATCATAAATACCTTTAAAAAAACACAAATCAAAACATATCGACACTTACTTTCTTAGCATTTTCCTTAGTCCATTTTTGTTCTTTTACTGTGTTTCATTTTTTGCATTTCTTCACTGAAACGGGTTCATATGCTGATTTGTCTGCTTGTCTTACCTTTAATTTCTTTGCTGCAATTTGTTTTTTTTCAGTTGCTTCTGAAATGCTGTCCTTTTTCTCTCTCCATGAGACACTGTAGACTTCACAGATTATATATATATATATATATATGTGTGTGTGTGTGTGTGTGTGTGTGTGTGTGTGTGTGTGTGTGTGTGTGTGTGTGTGTGTGTGTGTGTTTATTGATACGCTTAAAAGGCATACTTGACATATAATTGGTTTTATAAAATGGGACATAAAAATAAAGTATCTTTGTCCAAGGACACTGTCCCGGGCTCCTCTGTGAGGGTAGCGAAACCCGATACATCTAAATTACGAGTTTGACGCTCTACCAACTGAGATACCAAGCCTCCCTTTGTCTTTGTTAATTTCGTCTAAAATTGGGCAACTGGTTCATTGGATTTGTTGGATTTTTTCTTCTTGCACTTTGGAATCATGTGTAGTATAGGAACAGAACCTAACAGTAGCAAAACATTGATCTCGTCTGAAACTAAGGACACCTTGTTCAACTCTGGAAATTTCTCTAATATAAGTAGTTAATGGGGATACCGTAGGGACAATGGAAAATACATTACGGGACCCTACTTTGTACTAAGGGGACAATATTTATAGGGACAAAACATCCTACTTTGTACTATAGGGACACGATTTATAGGGACAAAATACCACCCTGGGATACTCTAGGGACAATGGTAATTTGAACAGGTAGGATGACGTCACGGTACTGGACACTTGCAACAATGTAGCAAGTACCGTGACGTCATGCCACCTGTTTCATTTCTATACAGAGATGATCTCAAATGGGTAATGATTTAATATTGAATTTATGCAACGAGTTGAATAATGTCCAGCTTTTGTGAGCCTTGGTGAGCAAAAGAGGACATTATTCAACGAGTTTCATAAATTTGATATTAAATCGTTACCCATCTGAGATTCTTTTTATCACATAGTTCTTATTTCAGTGGAAATTATTTTGATAGAAAGAAGAACGAATAATTTCGTTCATTCTGACAGACGATGCACCTTTTATTTGTTGTGCATAAAATATAGTCCCAAACAAAGTTGAACTGGTAAAAGTAGATTGTACTTTTTTGCAAACTATAAATCAAAGAAAAAGCTTCCATCCTAATAAACAGAACATTTTATAACGACAAAATCATTTTTCAAAAACAGAATGATCAATGCGATGTGATGCTGCCACATTGTTTGATACGGTACACAGTAGGCCTAGAGTACATGTTTACCCTAAAATGTCACTTTCAGAACTAAACCTTTCATTGTTGCGATTTTCATGTGAAATAGGATTACTGGATGCAAAACTTCCCACATTTACTGCAATGCAGTTGTGACCGGATATTTGCAGTATTTAATTTGGAACAACAGACTGTACAGAAGACGTAAACAAATTTCGTTTTGAGTCGTATTTCCATCCCATAATATACCGCGTAAAGATGCTGTGGTTGGGTAAAGTTCTGTCAGTTAGGAGACCCATTTATGTCCAGATTCTTCTATGAACAGAGGTGAGTTTATTTACTTCTGTAAATTAACATTTAAACCACGCTTGTATATACGGTGGATTCTATATCTATTTTACAGATATGCCGCCCATCCATCCCCACCCCCACCCGCGTTATCATCTAAGCAAAATCGGTATATTTACTTGTTGTTATTTTTCTTGTCTTGGGGGGTTTGCCATTTTTCATGTTATGATATGTTATAGATGATATAACAAACCCCTATGGGGGTAAATTTGCAATATTGATACTGGACGAGACCATTTTTTCCCAATTCCCTTTCGCGAGTCGAATCAAAACATGACGGCCAAAAAAGTTTAATGAAAACAAAAAATTCCAGAAGGCGGGGTTAGAAAAAGTTTTCCCTCGATCGCAGCAAATCAGTAAAGAGAATACTGCGCAATAATTTCATGGGCTTATTTGGACCAATCAGAATCACATAAAGTGATATGTTCACATGTATAATATCAAAAATATGAAACTGCACGCACTGTAGGCAAAGTGTACCGATTATGTGATAAAAAGTTTTATGCATTTGCGTTCGTGTCAGTGGATAGTATAGTATGTTTTATGCCTTCACGTCCGTTTCCATAGATTGATAAACATCAATCTATCCTACCCAAATTATACAACCGACTAAAAAAATTCAGGTAAGTGAATAATGTTTTGGGGAGTTAGACATAAATTATACAGTCAAATAAAAACAAAGTTTTAGGCAAGAAAGAATAAATCTTTCGAGGCATATGAAGTGGCCCTGAAGAGGGCCTTTGGGTTCTTCTTCTATTGTCTCCACTTCTTTCACCACGTTCTCACTTTCTCTATAATTCCTCTCCTCTTTATCTTTTATTTTTCTGGCATCCAGTCATGATGTCCCATAGCTCTAAACTTTTCCTGTACCTTTATCCAGTTATTGTTCAGTCTCTCAAACTCTTCTTTTCTCTTTATGTTTTCTTTGTCGTTTCTTTCTTTTGTCCAGGTCTCTTTAATCTTCTTCACTTCTTCTTACATTACCTTTCTCATCATATCTTCGGCTTTTTTTTAACTGGTCTAACCCCGACTGGACAAAGGACTATTCGGTGAATTGACTGTCTTGCAAAGAGCATCTTTTCTCCTTCTTCTTTTTCTCGTCCTTCCATCTATTTTTAGCTATAACTTGTGGTAAATTCCTTTGAAAAAGCCCACTATCTATTTATAGCATCAACTTGTGTGACGTTCCTGTTTAAAAACCCTAGTATCTATTTATAGCTACAACCTGTGTAAATTCCAATCGGAAAAACCCAAGTCTATATTTATAGCCTCAAAATTTCTAGCTTCAGTGACGTCAGTGAACTGGGTGACCTGAATACGCGATACTGTAGGTAGGTAGGAAGGTGAAATGAATTTGATAGGGATAAAGGAAGTTTTATAGGGACAAAGACAATACACACACAGAAGAAAGGGAGAAAGAAAAAAAAACAATATCTACTATCCACAAAAACGGACGCGAATGCATAAAACACACACATATATACTATCCACACAAACGGGAAGAGAGGAAAAACATACCATATCTACTATCCACACAAACGGACGCGAATGAATAAAACATACACATATACTATCCACATAAACGGACGCGAATGCATAAATCATGCACATATATACTATCCACACAAACGAATGAGAATGCATAAAACAGACACATATATACTATCCACACAAACGAATGAGAATGCATAAAACACACACATATATATTATCCACACAAACGGGAAGAAAGGAAAAACACACCATATCTACTATCCAGACAAACGGACGCGAATGCATTAAACATATACATATATACTATCCACACAAACGAATCAGAATGCATAAAGCATACACATACATACTATCCACACAAACAAACGATAATGCATTAAACACACCCATATATTATCCACACAAACGACTGAGAATGCATAAAGACACACATCATATACTATCCACACAAACGGACGAGAATGCATAAAACACACAGATATATACTATCCACACAAACGGGAAGAGAAGAAAAAACACACCATACCTACTATCCACACAAACGTACGAGAATGCATAAATCAAACACATATACAATCCAAACAAACAAATGAGAATGCATGAAACACACACATATATGCTATCCACACAAACGGGAAGAGAGGAAAAACACACCATATCTACTATCCACACAAATGAACGAGAATGCATAAAACACACCAAACCTACTATCCACACAAACAAACAAGATTGCATAAAACACTCCATATATACTATCCACACAAACGTAAGCGAACGCATAAAAACACACCACATATACTATCCACACAAACGCTACGTGAACGCACAAAACACACCACATATAATATCCACACAGACGGAAAGAGAAGATAAAAACACACCACATATACTATCCACACAAATCTACGCGAACGCACATAAACACACCATATCTCCTATCCACACAGACGGGAAGAGAAGAAAAACACACACTATACTATCCACACAAATGTATGCGAATGCATAAAAACACACCACATATACTATCCACACAAACGCTACGCGAACGCATAAAACACACTACATATACTATCCACACAGACGGGAGGAGAGGAGAAAAACACACTACATATACTATCCAGACAGACGGGAAGAGAAGTAAAAACACACCACATATACTATCCACACAAACGCTACGCGAACGCATGAAATACACACTCTACTATCCACACAAACGAAGGAAGAGAAGAAAAACACAGACCATATCTACTATCCACACAAAGGTACGCGAACGCATACAAAACACACACCATATCTATTATCCACACAAACGTACGCGAACGCATAAAACACAAACTCTACTATCCACACACACGAAGGAAGAGAAGAAATAAACACCATATCTGCTATCCACACAAACGGACGTGAATACATTCAAACACACACACACACACACACACACACACACACACACACACACACACACGCACAGTAAGGGAATGAGTGGTCAGTATTCATTTTGCATCAACTAATGAAAACTAAAAATCCATTTTCTTAACCCATGATGTACGTGTGTGAGTGCGTGAATGTAAGCCCTTTATCGTTCTAAAATATCAAAACTAGGAAACACTTACATTTTTTTTTCTGTCTGGTTAATTCTGGTGCAAATTTTACAATCCAATGTCACAACACAACACAACTTTAAAAAGTTCATAGACTTCTTCTGTGTCTTTTTTGTTCATTCTCTCTGTTTTCTGAATTTCTTCACTGTCACAGTTTTTCTCCTCCTCTTCTTCCCCACTTTTTTCTCACCTTCTTTTCTTCTCTTTCTTCTCTCTCTGGACATGCCGGTGTTCTTCTTTTGCCGAGGGCACCTCTTCTTCTTCCTCCTGCCCCTGTTGTTTCTTAGGGCAGTCTGAAGACCAATGTCCTTTCTCCTGACAATGATAACAGGTATCCTGACTGTTGTCTCTTTTGACACTGGTCATGCTTTTTTGACGGTCTGGACATTCAAAGGGAGTTTTATAGGGACAAACAAAGAACAACACATACACACACACAAACTCCAAACGTTATGTGTTAGCTTAGAATCTCTTACACTACCAAAAATACTATGTGAAGAAAACGCTAGTATCTATGTATAGTCACCACTGGTAGAAAATTCCTTTTGGAAAAACCTAGTATTTATTTTTAGCTACAACTTATGGTAAATTCCTAAGGAAAAACCCACTATCTATTTATGATCTCATCTTGTATGAAAGTCCTATGAACTAATTTAGTATCCATTTATATCTAGAACTTGTGGGACATTCCTAGGAAAAACCTACTATCTATTTATAATCTCATCTTGTGGGAAAGTCCTATGAACTAACCTAGTGTATATTTATAGTCAAAACTTGTGGAAAATCCTAGGGAAAACCCAGTATATATTTATAGCATCAACTTGTGTAACTTCCTATGGAAAACCACAAATCTACATTTATAGCCTCAAAATTTCAAGCTTCAATGACGTCACTGTACTAGACACTAGGGGAATAGTGGCAACAGTGTTGCAAGTGGCTGACCTGAATACGCGCTACTGTAGGTAGGTAGGTAGGTAGGTAGAATGTATTTGATAGGGATAAAGGGAGTTTTATAGGGACAAACAAAGACTAACACATACACACACAAACTCCAAACATTATGTGGTAGCTTAGAATGTAAGAGAAGGCGATGAAATTTCACAAATAGACTATCCTTTACACCACAAAAATATTATCCATTACACCACTATGCTATCCAACATATCATACTCACTATCCAAAATGACTTGTGCTCGCTTAGAATGTAAGAGAAGGAGATGAAAGCTCACAAAATATCTATCCCTTACGCCACAAAATACTATCCATTACACCCACTATACCATCCATTATATCATACTCACTATCCAAACGCCCTGTGTTAGCTTAAAATGTAAGAGAAGGAGATAGAATCTCACAAAATAGGCTATCCCTTACACTACCAAAAATACTATGTGGAAAACGCTAGTATCTATTTATAGTCACCATTGGTAGAAAATTCCTTTTGGAAAAACGTATTTATTTTTAGCTACAACTTATGGTAAATTCCTAAGGAAAAAACCCACTCTCTATTTATAATCTCATCTTGTAGGAAAGTCCTATGAACTTAATTAGTATCTATTTATAGCTATAACTTGTGGGAAATTCCTAGGAAAAACCTACTGTCTATTTATAATCTCATCTTGTGGGAAAGTCCTATGAATTAACCTAGTGTCTAATTATGATCACATATTGTGAAAAATCCTAGGGAGAACCCAGTATATATTTATAGCCTCAACTTGTGTGACTCTCCGATTTAAAACCCTAGTATGTATTTACAGCTACAACCTGTGGAAAGTCTATATTTATAGCCTCAAAATTTCCAGCTTCAATGACGTCACTGTACTGAACACTAGGGGAATAATGGTAACAGTGTTGCAAATGGCTGACCTGAATACGCGCTACTGTAGGTAGGTGGGTGACATGAATTTGATAGGGATAAAGGGAGTTTTAAGGGACAAAGACAAATACACACATACGCACGTACAAACAAACGTACGCGCACACATACAAACGCACACATACAAACACAAAGAAACGTACGAACACGTATAAAAAGAAACAAATACACAGAAGGGAAGAAAAAACCTATATATACTATTCACACAGAAGGGAAGAGAAGAAAAAAACACCCATATCTACTATCCACACAAACGTACGCGAACGCATACAAACACACCCTTATCTACTATCCACGCAAACATACGCGAACGCATAAAACATACACACACACACACACTACTATTAATACAGAAGAGGAAGAAAAAACCACAATACCTACTATCACCACAGAAGGGGAAGAAAATAACCCCAATATTTACTATCAACACAGAATGGAAGGAAAAAAACCCACACATTATATACTATCCACATACGTACGCGAAAACATATAAACACAATATCTACTATCAACACAGAAGGGAAGGAAAAACCACAATACCTACTATCAACACAGAAGGGAAGAATATAACCCCTATATCTACTATCGACACATAAGGGAAAGAAAAAAATCAACACATTATATACTATCCACATACGTACTCGAACGCATACAAACACAATATTTACTATCAGCACAGAAGGGGAAGAAAAAACCACAATACCTACAATCAACACAGAAGGGAAGAAAATAACCCCAATATCTACTATCAACACAGGAGGGAAGGAAAAAAAAAACACAGTATGTACTATCCACATAGTGTAGGGACAGGGTCTTTTTTGTTAAGATGAAACACACACACACACACACACACACACACACATACACACATACACACGCAAACGTACGAGCGCACACAAACACACATACACACAAACACACAAACCGTACGAGGGCAGACAAACACACAAGCACAAACACGCACACACACAAACACTTTTTTGTTAAGGGATAAATTTTTTGTTAAGGGAAAGAAACAAACACACTATCGTTTTATGGCATCAGTGTATGCGTGTGTGAAAATATATCTAACGCGTTTAGAAAAAATCAAGACATAACAATGCTGGATGAACAGACTGACAAATTTGTTCTCACTTGCATGCCTGAAGTGCGTACGTGAAGGAAAACATCCCTTCCATTTCAATTCCAACTGAAATATGATCCAGAGGGATAGAGAGAGGTGAAAGAGCATATATTCGTGCAGTGAACATACAAAAAAAAATATACACCATTCTTATTCTAAAAATCAAGACCAAGACACACTTACGCTTTCTTTCAATAAGTGTAAGTGTCTCTTGACTTGATTTTTATAATAAGAATGGTGAAGGGGGGGGGAGGAGATTGGCACGATAAAGATTTAAAATGGAAAAATAGTTAAGTTATATTAACAGCAGTATTGGTGAAATCAAATTTCTTTAGCAGATGTACGGTTTGCTGAAAATCAAGGCTCCTCCATTAAGTTAATTGTCTAAAAAAACAATAGATCATAAATTCAGATAATGGTGGAGAAAATAAATAAACTTCGTTACTTTCCTTTGCTGAATATTCCTAAATATGTATTTAATATGTTATGTTGTCTTTTTCTTTTGGGTAAGTATCTTTATAAGATAACGTCAGATATCATATGTATCAAGGAAACAGAACTAACTATCGGATCACTACAAGGAGACGACACGCTTATTGTTACAGTATCATTTGTTTGCTCTGAAGTCAAGGCATTTGTTATGAATAATTTGCCCATTTACTATGCTCCGCCCATTCGTAGTATCGCGTGCAAAACATGACGTGTCTATCAAGCAAGCAAGCCAGAAGGCCAATATGGCTATCGTGAACAAAGGAGTGTGACGCAAATACGAGCAAGTTTCTCTTTTAGGCCTAAATATCGTAAACTACATTTCCTTTTCTCTGGAATGAGAGATACTGTTGCAAGGTTTTAGCTGGAGTTCCGATAAACAACGCGCTACTAGGCTGGTGGAGAGTTGGACTCTTAATCAGAAGATTGTGGGAACGATAACAGCCCCAGGCAAGTCTGGGTTAGCTGCCTCATTTTATATTGGAGAAAAGCACTTAGCTCACATTTATTCGTCACGATGAGGCCGATAATTCTAAAACCAGAATGTGATGAGAAGATCTTATGTAATTTGAGGTGGAAACCCATTTTTGAGTTATTAAAGATTAATTGCGAAACGTGTTGTTATATTTGTTGTTGCATTTTGTTGAAAATGATGCCAGCAATGTATGTGTGTGTGTGTGTGTGTGTGTGTGTGTGTGTGTGTGTGTGTGTGTGTGTGTGTGTGTGTGTGCAAACCATCAATATCTCTTTGATGGATTTATACAACGGTGAAACGCTTGCATTTGATATCGTGTTAAATAAACAGATTTACTGTAACGTATTTGTGACTGGATATTTGAAGCATTTGATTTGGAACATTAGACTGTACAGAAGACTTAAACAACTCTCTTTTTGAATCGGACTTGCATCGCTGATTTACCGCGTAAATATGCTATGGTTGCATAAAGTTCTGTCAGTTGGGAAGTCCGGTTTACGTCTACATTTTTCGATGACCAAAGATGAGTTCATTTACTTCTATAAGTTCACATTTAAACCACGCTTGTATATAGGGTGGATTCCATGCTACATAAATACTGCCCCTCCATTCTCACCCCCACTATCATCTGATCAATACACGTAGTTTTACTTGTTGTTATTGTTCTTGTCTTGAGTGTATCAGCCATTTTACATGTTATGATAGGTTATACTTGACATAACAAACCCCTGTAGAGGTAAATTGGCCATATTGAATCAGACGAGACCATTTTCTCCCAGTTCCCTTTCGCGAGTCGAATAAAAAAATGGCGGCTAAAAATGTTCATTCAAAACAACAAAAAAAAATTCCAGAAGACAGGGTTAGAAACGTTTTCCCACAATAATATCATGGCCTTATTTGGACCAATCAGAATCAAATAAAGTGAAATTTTAACGTGTGGTAACATCACAAATATGAAACTGCACACACTATATGAAAATTGTACCGACTACGTGATAAATGGGTGTGTGTGTGTGTGTGTGTGTGTGTGTGTGTGTGTGTGTGTAAACCATCAGCATTTCTTTGATGGATGTGTACACCGGTGACACTTTTGCATTTGATATCATGTTACAAAATATCTGACAACCTACTCCTTTTTAGTTTCATAAGCATGATTTTACATCAGGCTTTTTAACGCCTTAATATTTTACCATTCAAAACATTAGCACTGTTACCCCAGGAAGAAAAAAAAACCCTAATTTGTCGGGGTTTGGATAGCGTATTGGTAGCACACTCGATTCGCTGATCTGCGTTCCCGGGTTCGATTTCGGTTACAACATTTAATAATGCAATGTCATTGGTCAGCCATGGTCAGTGACTTTCACAGAGCGTTCGATTTTATCCATGACAAAGACTTAAGTGGGCCACGGGTGTCCGAGTGGTCTAAAGTGCTCGCCTTTACTGATCACTGCCATCTCACCTCTGTCCACGTGGGATCTGTCCACGTGGGTTCGAGTCTCGTGCTCGAACAATGTGGGTATGTGATAAAGCTTCCCAGTAGCTTCCCGTGGGTCAAAGGCTATTACTGGGGGTTTTCCGGGTTCTTCCTTCACCAGTTATACTGACCGCCATGTATAACCCATCTTGCGTCGAGAAATGGCATTGAACCCCAAACAACAAACGACAAACAAAAGAGTAGGCCAATAAATCAGCCCCACACCAATTATGGTCCGTACTGGAAGTTTAGGGGCTGATATCGCCTATACGTTAAAATGTGCAACTATTTGCAGACAATCTCTTCTGCACACCTCAGTGAACATTTCATACACTTACCATATTTCTCGCAGCTGGTGAGTTACTGTCGGTTGGGTGATGGATACATAATGTTTCAAAATCAAATCCTACGTTTGACGACTTATAAATCTACGTGGATTTAGCACAACGACATGATCTGTGGCAACTTTGAATTTCGCGCTAGATATGGCTGTTACCGAATACGGGTAAGTGTCTAGACTGTACGCAGGTGTGTTCCAGAAAGATTGCATTCAGTAAAATTGTACCTTTTAATGAACAGGTGACCACATACCCACAAATCGTCCATTAGTAATAGAACAGATTTGGGGGTTTGATTCATCGGACTAACAAAAGAGCTACACTACACCGATATGCAAGTGATACAGAGTGGCCACTAAAAGTACTGAGAATTTGTTGTACACTCAGTATAAATCAGTAATGTATAAAGATCTTGCTGATATAAATGACTGTATCTGTATCATATACTTTTGTTGTAATGGAAATATCAGCTTAGACAATATCAAACAATAATCTATAACCTAGTATGATTAGAGCAATTGTCGAGTGATTTTTAAAATCAATCAAACGACGAGCCTCTTGCATTAATCATGTATTTGAGTTCAGTAATTCTTGTTGTGTGCTTAACGCCATTTTTCAGCACATATACATACACACATTTACAATTTATATATTTACATGTCATGAAGCTGTACGCACTGTAAGATGTTTCATGCAATCTTAAAATGAAGATAGGAAGCTACTAATTTATTAAATGACTTAAAATGTATATATTAGATACATAGTGCTTTCATCATTGAAATCTAAATGTACTATTTGGTTTAAATGTAGTTTACCGGAGACGAAATGCGCCGTATGCTAATACAAATTGGAAAATAGTACTTGTATTTTAAAAAGGGTTTAATTGATCTAAATTTTAATATTTATGCCGCAAATGAGAATAATGGGAAATAACTAATATAATAGAACCCATAGAGTCTGCAGCGATTATTTCCCTTAATTAATGTACAACTATTAATGTATATATTATATTATTTAAATGGAGGACAAAAATATTCTTACTGAATGTTTTTACCTCTGTGATAGCTCTTACTGTAACTTCTTTACTACTACTACTACTACTACTACTACTACTACTACTATTACTTCTACTAATAATAATAGAGTAAGACGATGCTAGAGGGTCAATACGAAATTAAAATTAGGCATCCAGTTTTAATGGCACTCGGGAGACAATGGGATATTAACATTAGGGCGACATCTGGATTTATACCGGAGTCCTGTGTTGAAAAGGATCTGTGGGTTCTATCACCAGACGGCAATTTAACATTATGCCTCATTTTATCGACTTTATGGCAACAAGAGGAAATTAAAATTAGGTCACTACTTCTTTTGGTTTATAGGGTCAAACGGGAATTCTGTGTTAAAGTCGTATGTGGATTGAAGGTGTGCAACGGAAATTAACCATTAGGCTTCATTTTCTACGACATTACGACTTCAAGGAGAAGTTAACATTATCCTCCCATCTTTGTGACTTTATAGCAACTAAGAGAAATCTTATGCAAAAATGGCCATAGATGTTTCCTTGAATGAATTCGGCATGAAGCTCGAGGTGGGTGTATTAGACATTTTTGCTGACCCACATTTAGGATTCTCACTGGCAGCAAGTTGTATTTCAAAAATACTGAGTATCAAGTCACGTAAATTTTCACTTATAAGTTTAACAAATGTTAAAGATTTGCCAGCACGGACTTACATCTATTTACATTACATTGCTACATTTCATGTGAGGAGTGAAATTGTGGCTGTTGGACG
>JAECUM010041403.1:0-36603 GCA_016617855.1 Megalonaias nervosa
GATAGAATCGAATATGTTCTTTACATTATAATCCGCCTAATCAGCATTATATTCGTGTCAGGGAAACGGTTAAACCTTAGGTTACTAAGTCAGACAGAACGCTAGGAATTTTTGCCACTGAGTGTTGTTTCTGCTGAGTTAGCATACGCATGTATAATACAGGAGAGAATATTTGTACTTGTTGTACAGGAAGCAATCTTTGTCAAAATAGAATATAGTTCTAGTAAATAAAGTTAATCTCCATATATTTTTTTAATGGAATTTACTCCCAATATAATTTAATGAAAAATTGATCCAATGAAAAATTAGTTTTAATACTATTTAGAGAGAATTTCAATGTTATTACTTTTACTCAAAAATTCTATCCTAATAATACCTTCCGGGTCATTTGAGCCGAGTCCTCGAGGCTCGATAAAGAGAAAAATTACATTCATACAAAGAAGGTAAAAATATTAAAAATCAAAAATACAATGCATTGTTAAAATAGTTGATAAATTTGCAAAAAAACACAATGAAAAATCATTGCGGTACATTCTGTGAAGTTCAAATAAAAAATACAATGAGAAAAACACTGTATAATATTCATTGAGATACAAAATACAATAAAAAGAACACTGTACAATTTTTTTTATTAATATTTTTTTAAATTTTTTTTAAATTTTTTTATTTTCAATGAAATGAACACTTCACAACATTCAATAAAGTTCAAAAATACAATGGAAAGTACACTTCACAATATTCAATAAAATTCAGAAACACAATGAAAAGTACACTTCACAATATTCAATAAATTTCAAAAATAAAATGCACTGAAAATAGTCGGGCACGACTTTAAAAAAATTTGAGAAAATTGCAATAGCCAAAAGGTTGTAAAATATTCAAGAAAAATTCTACACAATCTATTCTATGACTAGTCCGGTTAGACAATTATAGAAAGTTAATATCAGCATGCAGTTCTTGTTTTCTTTATTTTCTTTTTATATGTTAGTTTGCTATTTTTTTGTTATTTTTATTTTTTGTATAACATCAGCAGAACATATTTATTGGTGACTACGGTTATTATTTTTCTTCAACGAGTGTGGTGAAAAGAACTCTTATTGTTCTGGATAGTACTAGTAAGCCGATATTGAGTTTATCTTCTTATTGCATACATAATATCAATAAAGAAATATCAGAAACATTGAAGTACAAATGTTTGCGAAAAAAATGGAGTAAGAATATGGTATTAATCAAGAGTAATGAAAGTGAAAATTTTGGTGTTGTGTTAGTCCTACTCTAATAATCATAACGTCTGTTCACTTGCAATCAAACCTTGACCTGTGTGTGTATGAAATAGGAAATGCATTTAATCTAACCTAAAAGTAATACGTGAAAGTATTAAAATCGTAAAATTGATTCGGTATGCTCTAGTGCATCATTAAAACCGTAAAACTAGGCGTGTATTACTGACGTTACTTGTGACGTGTGAAAGAGAACGTATCGCCGTTATCGTTTCAAACAAATCTGACTCAGAAGCTGATCGTATGCAGGGCAATAGCTGCTCAAAAACTCGGTGTCGAGCAATCGCTCGGACACTTGACTATTTAATCATTTCATAATACATATATACGCATATAAGGAACAACACGACAACATCGATTGATGTTGCGAAACCAGAGAAGGATGCACCTCTTCTGACTGGTTTGAAGGCATTAGAGCCGTACTGTGGCGTTATCGCCGATACAGATTCATATGATTTCATATGAAAACGTGAGAGCAAAACCTCAATAACATTACCGAACACCATTGGGCTACAAAATAAACAACATCTGCATCAACATGTTTCAAACGGATAGGCGGAAGTTACAATTCTCCCTAAGATAGGTAAATACGGTACGACTTGTTATATGTGTTGGTAGCGAAACATATATACGGTGGTTTCAAATTTCAGTACCAACAGGTTTGATGTAAATGCTTAGTGTATGGAATGCAAGTTAAAGTCAGTAGGTTCATTCACACTCTCTGTAGTAGAAACCTTAGCAACTGTGACGTATATTACTGCAGTAGGTATAAAAAAAGTTATTGTTACTGAATGAAAAATTAAATGTAGCATAAATTAGATTAGTTTTTTGGAAATAGTTTGAAATTAACGCACTAACTTTGCAATTTGTATTTCAAAAAAATCCAAAATAAGATATAGCAAAAACATACCTTTGTGAGAATTACCACAATCCAGAAATATTCTTCCTATGAAACGAATTAGATATTAAATAGTAAACAATACACGTATTGTCTGTAATATTGAAAGAGTTCAAATTGTAAAAGTTAAAGTCATTTTCACTGGAAAGGAAACTGTCAATGCGGCTGTCGTTGACCTGGGGCCTGGCGGAGATGTCGCTGTTGGACCCATGGAAATCTTTGTTTATGGCTAGGATAGATGTGTTTCAGCCTGTGTTGTAGATAGCTGGAATTCGGGGCTGGACTAGGTACTGTATGCATTCGGGATGTCGTAATTTCAGGTGTTACTGCAAGAAGAATTCTCACCGGCGATGTATGCCTTTTATACTGGAAATCTCTCAGTTGTCATTGCGTTCATTCCCTTGTGATGTTCCTAGTGCTGATGTTTCAGACCCTTCTTGTGGGCGAAAAGTACGAAAAATCACAGAAGAATTGTCCAGTCGTTGCGGAGTGACACCTTTCGTCTTGATATTCGTCCATCATTCTTGTTTTTGTTCTCCACCAGTTATTATGATAATAATTTTATCATAATCTTCTTCTCATTTCTTGCTATGAGAAGGAATTACTCATGACTTAAGAACTGTCTCGGTCCATGGTTAGAGAGAGAGAGAGAAGAAAAAGTTCGGGCTCTCTTAAGAAGGTGTCACGCATAATGGTGTAGATACGACTACATTCCTTGGGGAAAGCTCGGCAATGCGAGGGTACGGGATCTGAAAGAAGATAGGTGAGACCTCTCTAGCTTTGGGACTAACAATTTTATTGATATAATTGATATAGATAGATAATATAAAGTCACATTCCGGAGATACAACTTACAAACCTTTATATTGAAAAATACAAAAGATATATACTGAGTACTTTACTTTGATCTTACCAACTTCATACGTTTTGTGATTCCTGTATTTTAGAATATAATACAAATAATTAGATATTGTTTGAATTCAAAGATCATAAAATTCAATAGTTGCGATTAATGCAACAAACATTTTAAAGAGATATATTTTACTCAATTTTAAGATAAAATACTAATTTGAAATAGATTACTAAACATTATTCTTTGTTACTTAAAGAATATTTTATTCCCAAATTAAATCTTAGCATGAAGTTGGTAGCGAATCAGTCTTTTCACCATAATAACAATACAAATGAATATAAATTCTTAAAAACAATTAAATATTCCATTGCATTATAATATTAAAAATAAAAAGAGAACTCACTACGAAAGTTACCACAGAAATCTTTAACTTTTAAAGGTACTTATTCATTAAGAATTTTACGAACACAAACGATTCTTACCTGTAAGAAGATAGGTGAGACCTATCTAGCTTTGGGACTAACAATTGAAGATAAAAGCGCCGCGGAGCATTATTTATACTGGTTCAAGATACCCCTGACCATATTTGGTGAAGATTTGAGTACCAAGTTTATCATGCCAGTACCAGGCCGGCACCGCGTGTATTTGTCCCAAACCAGAAAGAGGCTCAGTCTATCGTGATGGAATCGAATATGTTCTTTACGTTATAATCCGCCTAATCAGCATTATATTCGTGTCAGGAAAACGGTTAAACCTTAGGTTACTAAGTCAGACAGAACGCTAGAAATTTTTGCCACTGAGTGTTGTTTCTGCTGAGTTAGCATACGCATGTATAATACAGGAGAGAATATTTGTACTTGTTGTAAAGAAAGCAATCTTTATCAAAATAGAATATAGTTCTAGTAAATAAAGTTAATCTCCATATATTTTTTTTTTTTTTTTTTTGAATTTACTCCCATTATAATTTAATGAAAAATTGATCCAATGAAAAATTAGTTTTAATACTATTTAGAGAGAATTTCAATGTTATTACTTTTACTCAAAAATTCTATCCTAATACAAATTCAATATCATATATCGCAACAAAATATATTATTATTATTCATACATTTATTAAACTATGATTTATATGTATGTTAAAATGAATACTATTTAAGTCTTGTTTCCAATTCCATTACTTCTCTTTGGTAAATTGTCAGTGTGAATATAGGCAGTGGATGACATGTTTCTGTTTCTTGAATTACTGGAGTAACGATTTGTTTTCAGACTATGTCGAAGAATTGATGACAGGCTGGAAGGAGTGGTTAGGAAGCGCGAGTCGGTTGATAAATAGTTATTGCCACCTCTATGCAGCCAGATATCTATTATGACTGAAAATAGAGTAAACAGCAAATATTTATACTTGAATAAAGTTATGTTATTTCATGTATCCCTGTTTTCTGTTACTTATTTCATGTTTTCAGAGTCAATGCCTTTGGCATAAAATTAGATTTTACTACAGCCAGTGTTAGGAAGCAAACTAAATCAAACGTGAACATGAACAGAAAGCAATATGTTTTAATGTCATGGTATAGAATCTGTTCAAGAAATGAAATTATAGGGGATTAAAGATTTTTTTTTCATGATAATAGACAAACGATTTTAGCAGGATCTAGTATCAAATGAAAGCTTTTGGTAAAAATTCCACACTCAAGTAAAGTGGATCACTTGTCCCAGAATTGACCTTGATAGTGGCACCATAACTATTGTAAGAATATGTTGCCTGTAAGTGTTCATGTACTCGGACAGACTTTCATTGCGATTTCCATATTGCTGTCTGTAGGCACAGTATGATGCTTCCAGAACATATTGATCCAAGCAAACTATCTGAAAACTAGGATGATCAATGATACAATCCACCTTGACCTCCTCAGTCTTATTCAAAATCATTTTGATCTGTTTACAGCATATACACTTATCGACTGTTTCTTTACTGCTGCAATTTCCATGGGTACACCAATATACATAGTAAATACTCTCCATTATTCATTATTGTGTTATAATAAACTTGTAGGTAAAATGTATGAGAAGTTCTTGCATGTGAAAGTACGAAATATATGTATATGTGATGCATGGTTAGACTTTTGTTCTACTTTTTGTAGAAAAATAATGAACATTTAATCAGCAATGTATTATTCTCAAGATTTGTTTCCCCATAACACTGACACTAGTATTATGTATCTAGACCCAAAGAGAAAATGTATGCTTTGTAAACATCTAGATACACCTGGTCTATGATTACGTTTTCTTTTTAATAAAATTCTTCAATTTGCTATCTGTGGAGGGCATTAAACAATCACACCCGAAGTACATTAGGGGTCTGCATTTCATCACGGTTTAAAAGAACAAACTTGAGTCTTAAATTAAAAAAGCATTTATTTTTACACCTCTCACAGTCTGAGTCTTAAGTGTTTAACTTTTAACACCGCTAGTTACTGATGAACCAAGACCTCATGAAAATCTGCTCTGAAGACATCCAATTTTGCCCAAATTCGTGCCCTTCTCATTTCATTATGAAATTGAAATAACATTAACGAAATAATAATAATAATAATAATAATAATAATAATAATAATAATAATAATAATAAAATTACCATAATGATAATAGTAATTACAAGAATGAATAGCCCAAGCGCCGCTCAGCTTATTATACCCTATGTTCTCTTTAGGGTTTCGTCCTCGTCCACGCTCTCTTCTTTATCGGGCTGAAATTGGTACTGTCTATCCTAAGAAAGCAGAATCTTCTTAAGATTCATTACGTTGGCCATCTTCTAGGAGTTCACTTTCATCACTAGATTCAGCCATCATCGCCACATACGCAAAACTTGAGGGACTGCCCGACAGTGCGTCACTTCCGGAACTCCTATTATCTCCGGAAGTATACAAATATTTTCGGAGCGTTTTCCGTAAAACATAGATAAATGCACAAATGATCTTCATTTTCTTCTCTATGAATTAAAGCATGCATTTTTAATTCACATTTCTGAATTATTTAGCGAACAATGAACATTCTAATATATTGTGTATATTATACCATAGTAGACCTTTAAGACTTGCGTCTTCAGATTCCTGTATACATACAATAACTGGCATTACCCATATCAGAGAACTGAAAATACAACCACACCTCATAAAATCTGGTACAGAATCCATCGCGAAGACGTTTTCGTCTAGATGAAATGTTTTGTACTTCTTCACCCTCTCAGTCTGAAATATGGTAAAATATAAGAAATAAAAGCATTCACCTATGTCTACAGCATGTCTAAGATTCATTGTTACTACTGGAAACTAATTGTAACATTTGCCACGTGTCACTTAAACTACACAATATAGACCGATGTATTCTACTGTAAGCTATATGTACTAAGAGTGTAAGACCTTTCAAGACTTTATGTATTCAGTTTTATGAGATGTAAGTATTATTTGATGTTTATTTTGCTTATTCTATTTCTCGAAAACCTGACTATCCCATGGATATGCATACTGAAAGCAGTGTGAATGGGCTCTTGTCTTTTTGATTATCCATTTGCGGTTTGTCTTACGGTGTTAAGAACTTCATATACTGCGGTCTTTGGGGTATATAATTTTAAGCATAAATATCCAACTTTGAATACGGATGTGCTTTTTGAAAACAAAAGTTGGATCCACACACGAGCTTGCTCCGTGTGAGTGCATGTGGTCCCTTATCACAAATAATACCCATTAGGTGCTTGTCAGTGTTTATGGTTTTTACGGACTTTAAATAATCTGCTCAATAGCCTTTATGATATTATGTTTAACAAAATCCAAAGTATAGCAATGCTCCCTTTTCGTCGAAAACTTGATTTCCCCATGGGAAGGCGCATCGAATGCTAGTGTTGGCTCCATGTCACCCCTATGGTATATTTGGTGGTAGTGAATGCATGTATTTTTTAAAGAATCTAATACATTACTTTTTATAGAATAATAAACCCCATTGATACAATTCATCTCATTGTCTTGAACGTTTGATTTTCGCATCAAGGTGTAAGTGTGAGCCCCCATCCCTTTCTATGATGTATTAGTACACTGTATTAGACTTTTACAAATCTTTATATAATCCGTTTCTGATCAATCATGTTCAACCAATTTTTCTAGGTATTTCCTAACTGATGTTCATAGTAGATTATACATTTCAGAAGTAATTTGCACTCCAAATTTAGATATATCATCAGGATTAATTGCAATGGAAGTAAAGTTACTTTGCGCTGTGTCGAATGCTCATTAAAGCATATTGATAAGAGAATGTACTCCTCACCTTTGACAGACACTTTAAAAATCATATAAGAGTGTTAAGCTTAATTTTGAAACTTTAAACAGATTTTATATATCAGCAAAGATGTCACTTCCTATCCTGTGTATTTAGATTTTGGATCCAAGAGGCAGTAAAAAAAATCTTCTACGTGATGACATCTAACTAACCTTTCGTACAATTTATGTTTTAATACGATAAATCACTTAGACAAAGTCGTGATTAATATATTCGAGACGTTACATTTTAAATAAAATTATTCCATGCGCTTAATTTACTTGATTACTTACTACACATAACTTCAGCTTAACTCTTGAAGTGATTAAATGGGTTGTATGCGTGTACTCTGCTCACAACAAAATTCAAATGAGCAACTGAGCAAAAGAAAAGGATCTCGCAAAGGGTGGAAGCGATTCAACTCGTTTTACACACTTCGTATTAAAAGTGAAATAGGCAATATTATTTACGTTTGGTGAAAGTAGTACGTTGCAACAAATCATTATTCCTTTGTTCTGTAGAAATGTAAATGCCAGTCTTCGCATTTTCAGGCAGAAGCCTATATATCTTCATATGTTGGTAACTAGACAAAATGAAAGGGATCAAACGATAATAAACCTACCTTGAATGTAATCACTCAACGTCCTCCTTAACCATTTATTTGTATCCTCTTTGTAACTTCTTTTTCATAAGGCTTCTTTGAGAAACTGATAAATTAGATGTCACCGATTATATGTCCAACATTAAATAAAATATAACTGAATAGTCTCTGTCGGATGACTCTGTCTCTGTCTGTCTGTCTGTCTGTCTGTCTCTATATGTGTGTGTGTGTGTGTGTGTGTGTGTGTGTGTGTGTGCTGCACTTTGATACCGCTCTTTAACTCATTACGTTTATATTGTGTATTGCACATTAAGGTCCCCTTATTCGATTGGTTGGATGTAAAAATAACAATAAAGGTAGAGTTGAGGTTTACTACAATGATGCGTGGGGTACGGTGTGTGACGATGACTGGAATAACAATGACGCTAAAGCTGTTTGCAGAATGCTGGGCCACGGGTAAAAAGTGAAACATTCCCGCAATTTTCGAATTTCTTTAAAGTAGGTGGTATTGTTTTAAGGCTTTATGAATTGGATACGTTTTGTTTTTAAATCAAAGTTCATTTTCGAGACCTTTTTAACATTTGGGAAAATTTCTCCTTTTTGGATTGTTGACGTTAATCATTAACCATCTGCAAATTGTGGACAGACGTAATAAACATTTGACTATTTGGTATTCTGACCACAATCATTCTATCAACAACATTAAATCTAATTATTAGTTAATTTCATTCATGCACATACCTGTCGATGGACAAAACAACACAAAAGATGCCGTCTTGGACGTATTATTAACAAGAAAACTTTTAACCGATATATACTCAGAAAAGGAAAAGATAATGTCCTATGCAATATAAAGCAGGCATAGCAAGGGCAGAAACTCTTCTTAAATTTGAATTACAGTGCAACACAAATAATTGTTTGGAAAACAAAGCAGCTGTTAAATTAGCACCACTCAAACCCCCGAGACGTTAAAATCGTTAAGACCGACATGATCAATTTAAACATTTCAAAAGAGAATGAGGATGTGCCCTCATTTAAAAACATTTATTTGATACACAGTCGGCTAATAACTAGTTTTATATTCAAACACTTCCTTATTAACTGATAAGACCAACCAGATCTCAAACGAAAAAGATTCTTTGGGTATCTCGACGGATTTTAGACGTTTCACTTCCAATCAACTACCTAAAATTAAATTCTTCCAATAAGTTTTAGTTAATGACGTCAGTTTGTTTTGCTATTATAATAGCATCATTTTTATTAGTCGTGTTACGTTTTATGTAATCCTGTTAATGGTATCAAGGTATACAGCAGGACTGGAAATAATCGTTAATTTAGTAAAGAATAAAGTCTTTTGTAAACATTGTTTCCTAGATTATGTATCTTTAATCCAGACAAAACTTTTTATCTTTTAGATCCGTTACTTCCCATCCCTGAGGGTTCGGCATTAGAAGTCTTTAGTGTTCCCCTGTAACATCAATGATATGCTGATGATACAGGATACATCTTTTTAGTATTGAATTTATTATTGACATCAATACAAATGAAAAACAAATTTAAAACAAGTTTCACATTATGAATATGTTATCAAGGCCTCGTTTCAGTTATGCAACATACTACTTCCAATGCCATTTTCCCCCTTTACTATGACATTTCGTTCCATTTCTCAGTATCGCTGGAGCAGTGGATACGAGTCAAGTATGCTTTGACTAAAATAAAAATCTAGAGATATTTTCGATGATGGAAGATGTCTCGGAAATGAATCATCTATTCGCATCTGCGATCAAAGAAGATAGAAACAACACAACTGCATCCACGGTGAAGATGCAGGTGTGCGATGTGGTACGTATCTGGTCTTCCAAGACAACTTGTGAGACAATATACATATTTTCTGACATTTGCTGTTGACATGAGGGGTACGTTCTTTATCATTCAATTGCTACCTATTGCACACTGGGTTTGCTTCTTGTCTGATACAAAAACGTTTTAGCAAGGCATGTTACTGATTGCGATCTTATTCATCAACATTGGTCGTATTCCTTATAATTAGTAAAACTTATGCTTTCAATGTCTGTAGAGACAAAAATGACGATGAAAACTCCCATACAACAATGTCGATTTGACCAGCCTAGCGTTGCCTGACATGACGCCATATTTTATTCAATAATAACTTGCAAATATAAAGTAACGTGCAAATGCTTTGTAGCTTTCAATGCAGAGTAATTTGCAATACACAGTAACTTGCAAAGACACAATAGCTTGGTCAAAAAATCCATAATGACATCTATAGTATAAGAGTTTAAATGAGTCAAGTGCACACACAAAAGAAGAAATTCGCAGCCTTTTTTGCAAATACCTATAAACAGTAAATGGAACAAATATTTCACAATAGGATCTTCGTGTAGAGGCAATAAGTGTTATATCTTCCGATAGAGGGTCACTGTGGACATCATTGAATAAAATTCGTTTATGAAAGAAATCAGGTATCACATGGAATATATAATTTAAACAAAAAATCCCCACAACACTTTCTAAACAAAAACAAAAAAATAACAATACTTTCCCTTCTACGTTCGTGAACGATCATGCTACTGTAATATTGTACTGTACACGAGCATTTTGTAAAGTGTCGAATAAGTTTAAAATTATATCGACTGATTTAGGTAGAATAATTATCAACAGCTTCATTATTTTTATGTTCCATCTGCAGTCAGGCTTTCTTGCATCAAATATGGTTCATGGTCCACTTCAAAAATCCAATATGTTGTTATTTATGTGTACTTATATTGGCAAACGTTTCTTATCAGGATATAAAGTCATCCGTAGCTTGCAATTTCAACATGCCAAGAAAATTTCTTAGATAATTAATTTCTTAAGCTGTTGATCCTAGAGATTTATAGCCTTCAATAGTTTAAATACAGCAAAGCAATATACAAGGCCAATTGATATTGTTGAAACGAAATTTCCTACGCGAAGGTATAGATTAATTTGAGAGGTTATTTTAATAGCAAGTTCTTCTCATTCCTTGAGTCTTACAGTCAATTTATCTTAAGCTTCTACAGCTCCTACTTTTATTTGTAAAGGATTTAATCTAAGGCATTTATGACATCGACATCTCTGTCTCCACTCTAACCCTTTCTTAAAAGGACATCTTAAGACATCAGACTTAGTAGTTCTATCTAAAGTAACACGAACTAAATCGTGTGACAGCTTTTATCGCTTTGACTATTTTGTCTCTCCAGATGCACATGGATGTTACTAGCTTTTAATTCAAAAGGGTGAGTTTCTTTTACCCGTATTCAATTCTTTGTAATAGGTTCACATGAATGGGTATTTGTTTTTGTTTTCATATTATCCCTGCCGAATTACCAGTTTAGCTCACTAGTAACATTATCATTCACGAACAAATCGAGTTTTAAGTTATGTTTTCACTCACTTATTGAAATCTCTGATCCAAAGAACTACATTTATTCTGGGTCGTATACTGGGTTGTCGACTGAGTCGTCGAATGGGTCGTCATCTTGGTCGCAGACTGGGCACTCGACTGAGAAATCCTCTGCTGCGGAGACAGTGGACTTCACTAGGTCGTTTTTCTGGGTCGTCGGCTGGGTCGCTGAGTCGTCCACTGGGTTGTCCTCTGGGTTGCCGACGGAGTCGTCTACAAGGTTGTTCGTCTGGGTAGTCGACTTAGCCGCTGAGTAGTCGACTGCGTCGTCCTTCTGGTCGACGACTGGTTTGAAAGGGTTGTCGTGTGGGTCGCCGAATGAGTCACTGACTGAATTGTCGACTACGGTCGTTCTTCTGGGTCGTCGACTGGGTCGCTGACATAACTGAATTGTAGTCTACGTCGTCGTCTGAGTCGTGGTCCCGGGTCATCACTCACTCAAGATCGGCAGAGAGACGAATAAGACGAAGTGATGAGCAGGCTCTCAAGCGTTCGGTTCATCCTTTCCTCCATTCCATCGCCCTGCATAGGGTACGAACTGGACCTTGTTTTCTCGACTTGATGGAGTCGACATATTTAGCGAGAGTTCGCTCTCGAACTGTCGGGTTTGATCCATGAGTAGTAGATATAAACAACGATTCTGGCTCAGAGACCCTATTTTTCTCCAAATAAATACAAAGACGCATTTTTTAGGCCTCTATCGCAACTTTTTAAACCAACCTAACCACACCCATCTGGTTAGTGAGACATACCTTACTTTGTGGCTTAACAAAATTTTTTGCGCAGTGCTTTACACTTTTGAGATTATTTTATTTATAAAGCTTAGGCAAAATTGTTTTGTCAGATTATTTCTAAAGTTTTGACAAAATTTATTTTTAAAGTTTAGACAAGCTTTCATACCCTATCATTACCATTATGTTTTTGATAATTTATTGCATACCTGCTAACTTTTATTGGGAGAATATCTGTTAACATAGAGTCAATAATACGGAACTCGCGTATTAAATCGTCCATATTGTATTTTACACCGCGAAGATAAGATCGTATCTGATCGAGTAATTTTCTTAAGTGATACTTGCTGTTTTGCAAGCATTTTTTTTTAATCTCAAGTCGAGGCTCAATTTTTTTACACGATGTTGCAAGAGAAAAATCAACAGCGGATATTATTAACAAAAACCGGTTTAATGATGCTCCACATGAAATTATACCAGAGCCGGTTATTAACAGTGGTACAAATGATATTACCGGAAGTATTTTGCTATAGTATTTGTAACATTGTTTTACACACCAAAGGATTTTTTTTATGATAAAACATGTAATATTGCATTAGTGTGTCCACATCCTGTTTTGGAATTTCCTCTGAAACATGATTGAAATCGATGATCTGTTTTTTCATTATTCATTTTCAATATTTGTTTACAATTTTTATACAATGACAAAAGTTCTAGTACCAACAATTAAACAAGAAACTCACGGAATTTATCATTGTTTGGATCAGCTATAAAATCTCTATACTTGTCATAAACATCCGACGAAGTATCTTTATATCGTTCATCTGTTAATACCTCATTTTTCTTTAACCAACTGCAGGAAACAAACACGTTTCCTACTTAACGTTTATACAAATCTGTTTCATTTACCAAATCACAGTATTCTTTTTCTGTTTCATCGATAAACCCGAACGCCAAGCTTATTTGATCCAACGTAAACTTTTTAAGAACAAGATGTCTGATAATTCCGTATGCGACTATGCAATATTTTAGCATTGCTTTTCGGAATGTGCCTTTATTAAATGGTAGAAGACCAATAGAAAGAACTACTTTTAACGTTAGTTTTTCATATGATTGCGTGAACATTTTCTCAACTTCAGTGTAATAATTTCGTATCGACAATTGTCTAGAACGTTAGAGCGATGGAAGTGGAACATCATCTTCTTCACTGATGTCATAGTAAGAATCAATCTTTTCTTCCAACATTGTTGATTCGACTTCTTCAAAAACGTTTTTTTTTTTTTTTTGCTCAACATTATTGAAATTATCAATTTCTTAGTCAAGATTTTTGATTATCGCTAGAGATTTGTTAACAATAATCGGATTAAATTTAGGTTTTTCACGTATCATTGGTAAAATTGCGCTTAAGTAAGATTTGATTATTAACTTCGTATCTGCTGATATATTAACAATTTTAAGTAGGGTTTGTTTGCCGTGGTAACACATACCGAGATGCTTAAAAATTGCTCGTTTTGAAAAACTATCGTGTAGCTTTTTGTTTCTTCTTAATTTTATTTTTTTAGCTTCCGCTAGTTTGTTAAGACAATCATGATTGTCGTTTATTCGTTTCTCTTCCTGCGCTCTTCCACCATAAGCTTGTGCTTTTATTAGATCTGATCGTATTATCAAATCTATAGTTTCCTTGTTAAGCTCAAACAATATTTTTAGCAGGATTTCAACTTGCTTTGTTCGTCAAGGCAATCATCGGGATGACAGTATCTGCTTACAATATCAAAGTTTCTTATTGCTTCTTTAAGATGTGGTCCTCTCATAAACATAACATGAATAAAAAAAATTTTAGCCTCTGGATATAATGTATCGTTTATCGAAAAAACGTGAAAAACATTTTATTTTGTATTTTGTTTCTTGCTTGTGATTTGTCGCTAACATCTGTTGTAGAAACATCTTTGTTGAAACCAATAACATTGTTGTAAAATTCATTTGCAACGGTTATAATTGCTGATTCAGACATTAATCTACAACATTAGATTAAATTTGATCGCAATGATCATACCTGATCATCGAGTGTGTATATTTGAAACGCGGTTAGGCTTGGAAACGGGATCGAGTTAAATACGTATAATGTATAGTATTTACACTATTTACCGTGATTTTGTTTAGTTTCTATTTGGAAGAATTGCGCTGTTGAAATATAAGTATTTGCTGTAGTGTATAATTCGCTATACGTTACATCATCATTTGATCCTTCTAACGCCCAACTAAAAATACTACAGGTATCTACGTTTAATCAACCAAGCAAATGAAATTGCCAAATAGCAACACCGTACGGACATTTTACTTTAATCCAATAGTTTGCTGTTTCTCCGTTAGTCATCCATTCTTGACCGTTAACAACAGAGCTAAAACGAAAAGCATGATTTGGACTATTGCCGGGTTATTGTGTTGATGCGCTTACCTCAAACCCAACTCTGTTATCAGTTGCCTCAGAAAGTGTTGGAATATATCCGACATTGTTTTTTGTTTGTTTTGTACCACCGGCGCCTTTGGCACTAGAAACATAATCGATGTAAGCTTTATTTGTTAGATCAGCAGGATTAACTGGAGTATAATTTGTTGTTATTTTCCTAGGTCCCGTATTTAAATTACCTGTCATTGTACCTCCGATTATTTGTACAAAGTTGTCTTTGACAAATCTAACATTGGTCAGTCAATCATCGCTGCTAAGAGTTGTATTGTCAAGTTGTGTGTTATAAATTAAGTTACCACCCATATCAATCGATCCTGTCATTAATCCACCAGATAGTTTTAAATACGTAGTGAGTACTCCTTTTAATGAGCATAACTAACAGCATCAGTATCATTAGCTGGTGGTGAATTTATTGAAAGCCCGGTTACCTTTGCGTTTTTTGCTCATTATTAAATTACCTGTCATTATGTCGCCGGCCTTATTAAGTTTGTTATCGTCAACAGATTTTAGTTGAGCATAACTCACCGCTTGTGTATTATCAACGTTTCCTGGTGGATATACAGTTTCGAACACAATAATCTTTTTACTTGACATATTAGTATTGCCGGTAATCGTTCCACCGGTTTTATTAGGCTTGTTGCCATCTATGTATTTGAACTGCAGATAACTTACTGCTTGACTTTGAACCAAATATGCTGGCGGATAACCCGATAATCTTTTTACTTGAGATATCAATGTTTCCAGTCACTGTTCAGCCGGTTTTATCAAGCTTACTGTCATCTACAACTTTTAGCTAAGCATGACTTACTGCTTGTGTGTTATTCGCGTTTACTAGCGGATATAATGTTTCAAGATCGATCACTCATTGATTTGACATAGACAAGTGTCCTGTCATTGTATCACCAGATTTTTTGACAAAGGCAGATAGATCAACTTTACCGTTTATTGTTACAGTTGTGTAGGCAGAAACCGATCCGGTTAGTGTTGTTCCGAATCTTGTGTAATAACTCATGTTTATTTTTTATCGCCTGACAAAATTTGTCTGAAAAAAAGATATAACAAAGTCAATACTAAATTTTGGTACCGAACGGTTTGTCAAGCACAAACATGACAACGAATTGCTAGATTATCATTATCTTATAATTGGCAGGACAGGATCTGGCAAAACAAGTTTTTACTAAATCGTTTGCTCAACGACAACTTTAACTACGATCTGGCGTACATCTACACAATTAATCCACAACAAGACAAATACGAGCTATTTGGCGATTACAACGATAAACTTCGCTATGAGCTTGGTGCAGGCGAATGTATATTTTTAATCAAACAAGATGAGGATCTGATTCCTGTAAATGAACTTGATTCGACAGAGCATAAAATGATTGTATTTGACGCTATTCCGCTACACAACGATGAGATGAACACAATACGATCTTATTTTTCATTGTCTCGTAACAAAAGGTGTAATGTTGTTTATCTTGCGCAGGGGTTTCATAACGTGGATAGGTTTATTCCGCGAAATACAGGATGATTTATACTGTTTCCTGAACTAGACAATATTGATGTGAGGAATATTGCAAAAGATCAATGCAGCGATGTAACCAAAGACAAGTTTATTGAGCCGTATCACAGAGCAACTAATGGCTCCGAAGACAAATATAACCTTTTCTTGTTTGATAAATTAAAATGCGAGCTGACAATGCAAATAATGCTGAGGAAATAACAACAGAAAGAAACTCTTGATGAAATTATCGGATTGTTTAACAAGTATCGACATGGTATTATTGCCGGGCTTTACCTTAAAGTTAGAGAAAACACAATGAAGAAAATTTAACCAGCCACAGAAATAAATTAAGTACGATAGCAAAAATTATTGACGAAGATCGAGTAGAAGACAGAGGTAGCTATGGCGTTAACGGCGGCAAAGCCGTGGTTAGATTTTTTACATCAACCACTGAAATGGGTGGCCGACTGATGTCACTGATATTATCAAAGGAGGCTGGTAACGCCAGTACGGAAATTGACAAAGAAATAATCGGTATACTAGATCATCTTCGACCAAACGGATTACTAACATCCTTCGAATACGAAATTTTACACAGCGACTTGGTTGGATGACGTTCGTTGGGGACAAGTTTTGAAAATTAAGATGATATTATTACTTGATTCTTCCAGCGCCAACGGTGCCAACGACAGCGTAAACTTTTCTGTCAATTATAATCCGCCGATACAATTTGATCCTAATCGACAATACGAAATCGGATTAATTTCTGCTACAGCGTGTTATTCCATGGCTAACGTAAAAACAGGCTTTGACGATGATTTTAAGTTTAATCCAGGCACGTGGGTATCATTTAAAATACCATAAGGCGCTTATAACGCAACATAATTTAATAAAACGATAAAAGAACTTATTACAAAGAACGGTGGCGTTGCAGACAATTTTGAGTTGACTCCAAACTATAACACGCTACGTGCCAGAATCACGTTAAAAATAATTTGATAATCGACATTTCACCAGCAACTTGTATTGCGTCAGTGTTCGGCTTTAAACATCAACAATACGGGTCAATTGTAGAACAAACTGTATCCTACGATAGAGACTTCTCAGTTAACATAACACAAGTAAACACAATTTTAATCAATTGCTCTATTGCATCAGGATCTTACTCGGACAAAGATAGCCAAGGACAAACAATCTATAGCTTTTCTCCAGATATTCCACCACGATCGCTAATGCAAGTAACTCCTCGACAAATAATATACTATCCGATTAATCTTGAAAATCAGATAATAAGCATAACGACGCAACTGACAGATTTTAACAACGAAATTGTTAAGCATTACTTACATCTTTGCAGGATCACGTGAGCAAAATTAATTTTATATGGCAATATTGAATAACAAGATGAAGCAAAAAAAAAATTACCGAAGAAAAATTTTGGGTGGATTTTTTGAAAACATTTACAAAGTTAGTCGAGGATATACCAGGAATCGCGCATAAAATAGCTCCATTAGCGATTGATGCATCAAAAGCTTTTGCGACAGGGTCAGCTAGCGCTGCTGGCAACGCAGTCGGACAAAAGATCGCTGATAAAATTAAAGGTACAACACCTTCAGCATCGCCATCTTGCGCGCAGGAGATATCACAAGTAATTTCAATTATAGCACCAAAAAAAGGTACAAAGCAGGCAATGATAGCTACAACAAAGATATTGTTATCACCGCGCGGTGAAGAGGTAATACGCAAACTTGTAAAGAAAGCAAGACAAATAACGCCTGCTGATTTCTAGTCCAACCCGATGACAAAGTCATTGCAATTTTATGTGGCGATTGCAAATAATATAATGTCAGTTAAAAATTATCTTGATCTTACCGCAGAATTTGATACCGACAACGTCACAATTGATTTTGAGTATGTTGAGTATCTCGACGAAAACTCAAACGAACCAAATAAAGCTGGCCTTAGAACTTTTAACACCAGAGACGAAGATGTGTTTTTATTGCTGCATAAAGCGGTGTTAGAAGTGCGTGGTCAAGTACTAACCGCGCTAGGCGCTGATATTGCTGGTGCAGAAAGTGCACTTGTTAACAACGGTTGGAGCTTGTTTAGAAGTGCACGATACCAATTGGCCAATCAAACCGTAGAAGATATTTCAATGCACTTACCTACAGCAAGTACAATACTCAACATAGTTTCGGTCAGCGATGGTTATTCGAGATCGACGGCCACAAATATGGTGTGGTTTAAAGATACTGGATTTGGGACAGCTGCTTCAAGTGAATTTAGTATTGGTGATGGTGCTCCTGCTGCAGATAACAATAATCTAATCGCCAATCCAGCTGCGATAGAACTAAGTCAATGTTGACGGCGTACACAAGAAAAAGATATATTTCCAGCAAAACAGGTATATCATACCGCAGTTCCAAATACAACAGATTACACCTGGTGTATTACAACTGCTCCTAGCGAACAATTACCGCGACACTTGTTTGTTGTATTTCAACGACAGGCGCGTTGTGGTAATCAAGAACTAAACAACGCTGTATTTCATACCGCTTATGACAGACGAATATTTGCTAGAATAAATTCTAAGCAATATCCCGAACGAGCAATCGAGTGCAATTTTGCCGTGGACGCTAATAGAAATGTATCACGACCGTATATGTACCTGATGGAGGCAACGCAAAAATATCAAGACGCTGATAGTGGATCTCAAATATCAATCGAAGAATTTCGAGCACTATACCCAATCTTTTATTTTGACGTATCACAACATTCCAAACGAGCTATCGGATCAACTGCTAATGTTGAAGTTACTTGGACGCTTGGCGTACTGCCAGCTGAACCGTATAACGTATACGCTCTAGTTGTCAGTGATAGAATCTTGACAATTGACGTAAGCAAAGGAAGGATGACCGTACATGTGTGAACGTGATGATAAAGTCGTTACAAATATCATGTGACAAACAAATATAGTGACAACCAAATATACTTCCAAAGAAATATACCTGACTCAAGGTCAAGTTAAAAACCATTATCAACAGCAGTAGCTAGACGCCGTTCTGTTTCTTTAAAGATATCGTCAGACGCTAGTGATAACAAAACATCAATCAAACTAATGTCAGCGCAACAACAAATCAAGAAACTTGATAAAGGAAAACCGTTTGTTCATAACCGTCTGTTGCGCAAGTAACAGCGATGGTGAAACACGGCGGCTTTCTTGGGCCAGCATTTGCAACGACAGCCAGAACTGCTTTACCAAAACTAATACTTGTACTAGGGACATTAGGACTATCAGCAGCATCAGGAGCAGTGTCAGGAACAACTAAAAAAGCGGTTCCCGGAGACGGTATCAAACAAGTCGTGCGGAACCATAGTGTTATCACGCAATAAAAAATAAGAAAATGCCAACCAAAAAGAGGTCAACGAAAAAAGCGCGGTCGCGGGTGTCAACCCTGCACCTGTGAAAATAAAAGACAAGTACAAAAGAGAGGACAACACGAAAAATGAAACAAGGAGGAATTATTCCTTTTGCACCACTTTCAGCAGGGCTAGCCGGCAGTCTACTGCCAAATCTGTTGGGAATCGGTCGCGGTCTGATGTTACACGGAACCAGACGTTGACGCGAGCGCCAGCGCCTGCACTAAGTAATTTTGAAATATTAGACACACTAAAATCGGTGAAAGGATTTCACTGAGTATATTCCAAAGACGAATTATCTAGTGCATCAGCAGGCGGTTCGTGTGTAATAAACAGAAAAAATTAAGTGATGGATCCAGCACTCACTGGGTAGCTATTTACAATAACAATTATTTTGATTTGTTTGGACTTCCTCCAAGTCATGTCATCAAAAAATATATCAGCAGAACGCCAGCGTTCCGAAAACACAAAAAATAAATTATTCTTCTGATCTACTGCAGCCAATTGGAACGTCTGCTTGTGGATATAATTGTTTTATGTTTGACAGGCAGATGTCAAAAGATCCTAATTTTTTAAAGTTTATTTTACGATTGATAGGTACCCGAGTAAGAACAATGATAACCTGGCACCAATTTTGTGTGACAATCAAATATTAAAAAAATAACGCCGTCATCAACAACATACTGCCTCAAATGCGAAACCAAAACGTCTAACACGGACGAGCAAACACAAAAAATAAAAGACAACAGAATGATTTAAAAATCATCTGTTTTGTTTGTGGTAAAAAGAAAAGTATGTTCCTGGCATTCCCAGGCAAACAAACAGAGTTGGTCGCTGCAGAAGGCAGAAGGTATTTATATAATTCTCCTGACAACTTCAGGCAATGATAAAGTTATTCTAGATAATGATTAAAAACATAAAACAAAAAATAAAACAATGAAAACTGCGACACAACAACGAAGTTGTTGTAATTGTGATTGCGACAAGGATCTTTGTGTCGAACAAGATAAAATTGTTACTTATTGCCAATCCTGCAATCGCCCAGAAGTAATCGTCAGCGGGACTGACATCCACAAACGTATCGGTAAATTACCGAAACCAAAAGGAGGTTGGACATTGCCTAGCCACAAATAGACTGGGACGTATAATCCGCTAGATAAATAGTTGGACTAGAACGGCAATCCACTGCCTGTACAAGAGCCTTATAAGCAAGTTGATGCTATAGCAATGCGCCACGATATCTGTCATTGAGACGCAGAGCGTCCCGACAACGAACAAGATAAGTTTGGCTGTGATAAGATAATGCTAAACGAACTTCATGATATGAAACCGGTAAATCTGCGATAACGATTTGACAGGAAGCTAGTGCAAGGATTAATTATAACAAAATATAAGTTGGGACTTGGAAGAGAAAACATGGAAACGCCGGCGATCTAATCGCTCGCAGCCGAACTACAAAAACGTAGACAAAACGTTTTCGCGACGTATTTGTTGCGAATGCCGTTGATGATATCTGGGCAAGAGACTTAGTAGATATGTCTAAGTTGTCAAAATACAACGATGACAAGCGATACTTGTTTAATGTTATTGATGTTTTTAGCAAATGTGCATTTAGTATACCTGTTGCCGATAAAACAGGAGCATCGATAACTGATGCGATTAAACAAGTAATAACAAGTACAGGAGCGTCTTGAACGCCGCGAAAGCCAAATAAAATTTGGACTGACCATGAAGCAGAGCTTTTAATAAAAAATTTTAAGAATATCTGGAGCAAAATAACATTACAAAAATATGTGACAGGAAACGAAGGAAAAGGCGTTATCGTTGAACGATTCAATCGTACACTAAACGTGTTGATGAACAAACATCTTTCAACGAAAACACAAACAGATATATTGACGAACTTCCGCAGATAGTATCCGACTATAACAGCGGGAACACCGAACTATTAAAATGTCACCAAACGATTCAATTAAAAATCCGATTCTTGCAAAAGAAAATATGAATCGACGACATAAATTTAAGATCGGAGACAAAGTCAGAATTTCTCCGACAAAAAAGTATTTGAAAAAGGATTTACTCCAAACTGGACTGAAGAAGTATTAGTAATTTATAAAATTCTAATGACGATACCTGTAACGTACTCGTTGAAAGATTCATCAGGTGAACCAGTAATTGGTAGTTTTACGAGCAAGATCTGCAGAAAACTGAACAAGATATATTTGCCATCGAACAAGTAATCAAAAACGCGGAAAAAAGCCTCGTCAAGTGCAGCGGTTATAGTGATAAATTTAATAGCTGGATACCAACTAGTGAAGTTTGTTAAATGTTGACTTTGTATTGTGAAATAATAATTTTCTAGATTTCTTAGTATTTACGTAAGACAGATTTACATTTTACTGGCTTAGATAACGATAGCAAATACGATTTTCGATCTGGCGCGATAGCTCCGCTATTGTACATCAAGTTGAAGATCTTGACAAATATAACATCGAATCTGATACTTTTTTACGACCGTAAACTTAAATTATAGAACTTTTTTGGCAATGTGATATTTGACATCATATCTGCCTGTTGTTGGTCTGCTGTAAGATTTTTTTATCAACTACGATGGCAACTTCGTCGGTGTAATCGGAATCGCTGTCAACTTCTTCCAAATTGACAGCTTTGCTGTTGTCGTTGTCGTGCAGTGATTCAGCAACGATAGGGTTGTCATCTATTGTGCTGTATGCGTGTGTTTTTCGAGTAGATTCATGTTGTAATGAATTTTATCCAATTTGTTTAAAATAATAATGGCCAAATACGATACCACGAAAAAGCAACAATCATAAATCGTGTTGAATTTGATTACGTGATAAGAAAATGTTTCTCAGACAAAAAAAAATATTTCCTTTGAACTAATAGCAAGCAGAGGAAATAATGACAAAATTCTGCTTACAGCGGCAGAAAAAAATGAAACTGCGAGAAGACGTAGTTATTGACGTTGTTTTTCGATAGGGATTTAATAATGTTGTGGTGCCATAATTGTATCACCAAAGGTGAAGTAAACAAAATACTGAATAAAACTTAAACATCATTGTATCGGAAGAAGATACTAGCATTGTATTTCTTAGAAAACGTTGACCTTGCTGTTCCATCTGCAACAAACTTCACTGGTGCCGAATTAATACTAAAGTATCTTGTCGCAGAATTAATTGATTTAAATTTCCTTTCTTCGCTTGTTTCTAGATTGAACGTAATAACAGGTTTAACCTTACTAAAATTATGAATACCTGTATTTCCTTGTCTGCAATTTTCTTTTGACGTGACAAGAGCAAGATTCTCCAACCGATTATCCGTTTTGATGTTGTTATCATGGTCGATCACAAGCTTAGGATAAATTCCCTGCGGAATTGGTTTATTAAAAACTTCAAACACAATCCTGTGGCTATAATAATCAACAAAATCTGCTTGTGTTCCTCTAACAGTCACCAACAAGTATCTATGATTTTGTAATCTACCCACTACTTTTTTCATTTTTCGATTTCGAATAATTTCTTTGTTAGAGGCTTCGTAAAGATCAACTACAGGATGTGGTTGAAATTCCTCTTGTAACGATAAATTCGCGATATTGGCATCAGCAACTGCACCATTAACATGATACACTCGCTGCCCTTCCGGAATATCTCCACAAAACAACGAGTAGATAAAATCTTTCCTGAACATCTCTGTTCGCGTTGTATCTCCTTCCGATTTTACGCTAACCTTATAACCCTCCGGAGTTACTTTACCAAAAGGTTTTCCGTATTTGATGTGTGCCACTGATCCTAACATATTTTCCGCGCACAAGTTATATTTGAGGTGGATGTAATAATACTCTTTCTCGTTTGCGCTTACAATATAATACAATAAGCAATTCCAAACGCTACTTGTACTTATTTTTACAACGCAATACGAAAATATAACCGATGACCAGTACAAATATGCGCAAAACATTTGGAAAGAATTTGATTGCAAGACATTTGGCGATTATCATGATTTGTATTTGAAAACGGATGTATTATTGCTACCTGATGTATTTGAGAGTTTTCGAAACGTGAGCTATAACAATAACGGACTAGATCCTTGTTGGTATTACTCTGCCCCTGGGTTATCGTGGGATGCTCTGCTAAAGTTCAGCAAGGTTGAGTTAGAATTGTTAACAGATGTTGACATGTTTAACTTTATCGAAAAAGTTATCCGTGGCGGTATTAGCGTTATAACAAAGACATTTTCGAAAGCAAATAACAAATACATGAAAAACTGTGATCCTGAGCTTCCATCAAAGTATATTATTTACAAAGACGCAAATAATTTGTATCCTTGAGGAATGTCAGAACCAATGACGTTTGGTGGATTTCGTTGGATTACACCTGACCAATTTTTAGCGGAGACAGAAAAAAGGTACCTGACGATGTTTCGTATTTTGTTGAAGTTGATCTTGACTATCCTACTTCGTTGCATAATTTACATAACGATTATCGGTTTTGTGTGGAATCAATGATAATCGACTTTAGTTTGTTATCTCAGAAACAACAAGCAATGGCATCGCAGAAACAAATTTCTATGGTAAGTAAGCTCGTTCCAAATTTACTTGACAAGCAAAATTATGTTTTGCACTACAAAGTTTTAAAACAAGCAGTAGATGCTGGTCTTGTGTTAAGAAAAGTTCATCGTGTGCAAAAATGCAATCAGTCACCATGGGTGACAGGTTATATTAGCCCAAGCACTTCAAGGAGAGCTGTAGCGAAAACTGATTTCGGGAAAAACTTCTTTAAGCTTATGAACAACTATGTCTTTGGAAAAACGATGGAAAATGTTAGAAAGCGAGTAAACATCGAACTCTTCAATGATATCAAACGCCAAACAAACTTATATCAGATGATGATTTTGTCAACATGAAAATTTTTAATGAAAATCTTGTCGCGATACATCGAATAAAAACGAATTTGAAACTGAATAAGCCGATTTAAGTTGGGGCCGCCGTGTTAGATATATCAAAATGGCTCATGTACGATTTTTATTATAATTTTGTTAAGAAGCAGTGGCCGTGAAGTAAATTGTTGTTCACCGATACTGACTCGCAGGTTTATGAAATAGAGTGAGAGGATGTCTATCAGGATATCTTCTAAGCAAAATAGGGTATTTGAGCCAAAATCCTTGTTTATATCTACTACTCTTGTAATTCTGTCTTGGCAAACCAAACCTCTTGATGACTTCCTCTACGATCAGTTTTGCTACGACTGTAGTTTCATTGCAAGGGATTGGGAATACTTCTGTCGATTTAAAGTAAGGTAGTCAGTGACCATGATAATGTAAACGTTTCCATTTTTAGTCTCCGAAAGCAGCCCAAAGATATCGACAGCCTTACATATCATTGGAATCCATGACGAAACCAGCTGCATTGGAGCCCGCCTTTACGATCCTAGTGACTTTCACCTCGCAAAGTCCTCACATCTCTAGCACAACTGTCGCATATCTTTCTGAAGTCCAACCCAGTATACCCTTCTCTGATCTTTTCTTGAGAATTCTTGATGCCAAGGTGTCCTACACTGAGAGAATCGTGAGCCATGCGTAGAACATCATTTCTCTTTTCCCGTGGAACAATAGCTTGACTGTTAATTTCTCCTACATCGTGCGATTTGCGTTTGCAATATAGTATGGTATACTTTATCTCCAGCTGGTCCCACTGACTCCAGAGGCCTGTCACCAACACGCCATATCTTGATGGTCGTTGCTTGCTTTCAACCCAGCTTATAACAATTGCGACATCCTTGTCAGATTTCCAAGTATCTGCGAACTCTCCGCTACCACAGGATATCTGTATCGCAGCTACTGACATATCATTCGTAACACTCGGTTCCTCGTCTATCGCCGGATCCTCTCTGCTTACTTCCATTTCTCCTTTTTCGGATCGAGTCTTTACTTGCAAAATGTATTGCCTTCACGGGCCCCTGGAAAGAGCATCACCGTTACCATGCAATCTTCCGGGACGATGTTGACTCTCAAACAGAGACCGTGACAGGATTTCGATCCATCTTGCGAGTTGTCTTTCCTGGTCCTTGAAATGCAGTAACCACCTCAAGGAGCTGTTGTCAGTTGTGATTTAGAAACACCTTCCATATATGTAATGCTTAAAACACTGCACAAAGAATACGACCTCCAATAGCTCTTTTCTTGTGACGCAGTATCTTCTTTCGGTTTTCGTTAGGGATCGGCCAGCATATGCTACAGCCCTCTCCAATCCGTTGTCAATTTATAACAGTACGGTTCCAAGTCCACTGCGGCTCGCGTCTGTATCAATAATGAAGGGCTCAGAAGGGTCTTGGAACCCTAACACAGGGCCTGTTGTCAATCGCCTCTCCAACTCATATGTCAGGTCGTGTAGGTTAGCTGCAGTATTGGCAAAAGGCCTTTATGAATCGCAGATAGTATGAGCATAGTCCTAAGAAGCTGCGAAGTTCTGTCTCCAGTCAACAAAGGCGGACATTTTTTCTGAATCTGCAAGTATCCCCTCCTTCGACACAATATCTCCCAAGTAACTGACTTTTTGCGAGCAAAAGACATTTCGTCGGCTTGAGCTTCAGACCTCCTTCCAGCAAACTGTCAAAGGCCTATCGGAAACGATCCACCTCCTCTTCGAACGTGTGTCCAAAGATTATTATGTCGTCGAGTTACACTAAACATATCTGCCACTGCAGCCACTCCAGAACCGCCTCCATCAGTCTTTAAAAGGTATATGGTGCATTACAGAGCCCGAACGGCATAACATTGAACTCATGTGTGACGACATCGCCTGTCCAATAAAGTGAATCTGTCATCTGGAGGTGATTCATCTCTCGACAACGCCCCTGTCTTCCTGACCGTTTCCGAACGCCTATTCATAGTTCCCTTCATCACTGTTAGCAGTGTCTCCAAATATTCGCATTCTTTTGGAACTCATCGTCGAAAGGAATTGCTCTCTTTACTTCCGTTTCGTGAGTAAGCATCCACTCGCTGAATTTGTTCTTTAAGATAGGTCTTTATATTAGAGTGATACCCTGTAGTATTTGTCTGAGGATTGGTTCTCCAGGGTGTGACAAATTTCTAACCCAGCGGGATACCGTAGTAATCCTGGCTTCCTGTGGCCGACTGGTAGCCAACTAGATCGTCTACGGGATTGTCTTCTTGGTCTCACACTAGTCGTTTACTGGGTTGCTGAACGGGTCGTCTTCTTGGTCGGAGAATGGTTCGTCAACATTGCCCTCTAGATCTCACACTGTTTCGAAGACTAGGTCGTTCCTCTGGGTCGTTGACTGGGTCGCTCAGTCATCGACCTAGTCATCTTCTCGGTCGGTGACTGTTTCGTTGACAAGCTTGTTCTTCTGGGTCGTCGACTGAGTCGCTGGAAGGTACTTCTGGATCGCAGACTGGGTTGTCCTTTTCGTCGGTGACCGTGTCGTCGACTAGGTCGTCTCCTGAATTGCTGACTGAGAGTCAACCGGGTTGTTCTTTCGGGTCACCAAAAGGGTTCGGAGAATAGGTCGTCGACTTGGTCTCCTACTGAACTGAATCGCAGTCTGCGTCGTTGACTAAGTCGCGGTCGCGAGTCGTCACTCACTCAATATCGACAGAGGGACGAATAGGGGCAAATGATGAGAGAAGAGAAATCTTCAGTTACTATCTGTATTCTTGCAAGGTGGTGAAAACAAGGTCTCCGTGCTTCTTGAACGAGTCTAGTATCCTCTTTTTTCTGGCCGAATGAAGATTTAACCTCTATACTTTTATGATAAAAAATGTATACTGTGTGATTACAGATGGTCATAAGACCATATATAACTATCATCTTTCAACAGTACTACAATATTGTATATTTACAAATAATACACCGCGCAAATTAGAAAGCTACCAGTCACTGCGGTTCAGGGCATTTTGCAAACAAACCGTTATGGGAATGATGTTACTCTAGTGAGAATTAAATCACTAACCGTTCGGGAGAACGAGCTTTTACTAACGTCCGGCCTTTGATATTATCTTGCCAATTTAGACGGCGTACAGTATAAAAGATACAGGAAAATCTCTGCTATCCGACGCAGCAGAAGATATGGGCTTTGTCCTGGTATTTAATTTCCAATTAAGCTGACATGATTCATGCACAACAAATTAAGGTTTTGTGGGACAATAACTTTCCACACATAATTTTGATTTGTACGCGATCGAAAACCTAGCATCAAAAAAGTGAAATCTTTGTTCCCCTTACCAAGCGGATAAAGACTCGAAGTAAGGACATTAAGATGTGCAAAACACAAACTGTAAGTTGTCCTAACAAAATAAAGTTCTTCTTTCAAACTTGACAAACGATTAATGCATTCAGGGGTCGGTCTTTTCAATCATTTATAGGTTTTTTCTATGTATCAATAAATTATATTAGTGGAAAATAGTGCTGCAAATTATATAAGCAAGTTCTAGAAACGATCAGCATTTTTCAAAGTCTTTGATCCTATACAATCCTCACACGCGTTTCTAGCAACACCACAGTTTTGTTCAGTCTTCAGTTTCTCTCCTTAGCTCTTTTTTACTTTTTTGGCGAATATAATATACACAAATATGTTAAAAGTTAAGATTCTTTAGTGATATCTTTTGCTGCCAAATCTTGTCTGTAAGTAAGGCAAAAGGACCAAAATTAAAACAATGGAATAAAGTAAGTCAATATGCATTACAAATCAGAAAGAGTGACAGAAAGGGGCTTGCTTTGGATTGGATTGTATTCAACGACACAGGAATACAAGCATTTATTTAATGTCGACCCAACTGGATTAAAGTGCCTCGCCCAGGGACGCACCATGGTAGTCCATTAGGGCTGATCCAACAGCAGGAGTCGAACCAGCACCCATACCATCACGAGACCAAAAAGCCAACAACAGAGAAGCTAGAGGGCACATCGGACCAATTTACAACCATGCGTTTGCAGAAGCGATAATGAAAGAGACGGTGAATGAATGACTGAATGAATTAGTGAAAGAAAGAATGTAAAATAAATGAATAAAAAAAAAAACAAAGAAAACGACAGAACAGCGAATACAATTATCAAAATGTTGACAAAATACGGAATGAAGAAAAATACCTGAATGATATTAAATATATAAGAGGATAAATATATGAATATTCTGACACGCAAGCAGTCTCATACCCATGTGAATGTTGCAAGAGATCTGTTATTTCCCAAACTTCCAAGGACCTCAGTCGCTGTCAAGTAAAAGGATTTTAAACGCGTAAGTACAAAAATAATTTTCTAATATCTAATTACCACACATCAAGAAATTTTTAATTTCACACTTGCATGATTTTCTTGTTCATCGTTTGTATGACTTATCAGTTATCCTTTCCAAGCAAAAACATGATAATTGTACACCATGCACCACGCAAAGTGATCAAAGCACATAATACAACGAATTTTCTCCCTTCGCAAGTTACTACACCCTTATATATTAGAATAACCTGAGAAATCATTAGTTATGAAATTGAAGAGGGTCCATTTTGCGAAACTAATCTCTGCTGCTACGAAGTTTCGTGAATTCTGTACATTATTACGTCTGCTACTAGAAACTGGGAAATTGCTCGGTTTGAGAAATATCTTCCCAATATCAGCTCCTCATTAACAACAAATAATCTCTGAAATATTAGAAACAGTACAGTCATACCATAGACTTATAACAATGGTACTAACAGTTGCCTCGCTGGACGCTCAACATTATTAGGTTAGTGTTAGGACTGGTTGGCCCAGTTGTCAGGATTGTTTTGAAATTTATTTAAGATGTGTTTAAATTAGAAAAAAGTGCAAAGTCTGACAAATATGTTATCTACTGGTCTTAAAGCAGTCTTGTCCGCAATTTACTATTGCATTATCCATAATCTATGTAAATATGGTTTCCATTTGGCCAATAACTATTATTGTAATATTTATGTAATAATACATTGTGCTATGTCAATGAAAGGTGTATTGTGCGTGCGTCTTTGTGTGTTGTTATATGAATACTGTCCTTATTTTTTGATATATATTTTTGCTGAAACCAGTGAAAAATAAATCAAACTGAATTGAATTATATAGGACACGAATGTTATCTGGCAGTTTTGTTAAGTTCCCTGAAGTACGCTTATATATCTTAACTCTCAAAGTGCCATTAGTTTCAGAGCCTGTGAGATTTTATCTCTGTGCAGAATAGACAGAGATTGGTTCAAACAGTAAGGAAATTACTGTAGAAATCTAAAATGTATTCGTCGTTGTCTGGGTATATTGTGTTAACAATCTGATTATATTTTATCATTTTATTTGTGTTGCTTAACCCCTCAACTGCTCTATATATTTTCATTTTGTATTTGCAAGTATAGTGGATATTTGATATGGAAAGCTTAATAAATGGTACTATAAATGTAACTGCATTTATCTCTGATACATGACAATGTATCTTCTGAGACATGACAAAGACGCCTTAAACTCATTGTCTTTAGAATTTGTATCCCAGAAGTAAACGTTTGATCAAAAACTGAACGAACTCTCTAAAATACCTCATTACTAGTATGATCTGAAATGAAATGAGTCTCATAGCGATTTGTACGTCCATGCACACGTATACGAAAGAAAGAAAGAAAGAAAGAAAGAAAGAAAGAAAGAATATTTTATGCAGGATAGAGAATGTATTAATTGGTGATCTACTTAGTTTTGATGCCAGGTCTGAGCGAAAACGAAAAATGGTATCCCAGGATATTACAAGACAATTCTTGATAATGTGAACGGAAATTCTACTGATAAAGAATATTATTAGAGAGGCTAGCCAATGTTTTAAATCATTCCATAATGAGATTCAGATCAGGATCCTCAGGTTATAGCACCGATTGTCTTGCTTGCAAGTACCAAGCATTATGCTCACTCGACTAGTCGCGCAATCAGATGTATTGTTGGAAACTAGTCGTCATATATATGTTGCAGGTTCCAACAATACTTCCATCCTCTCGTGTTAATGTATGTATAGACAAGCGGGTATGGGGGTTTTTGCGTCTGCTCTATTACTGCTACCCTTGGAAAGGGACAATTTAAAGAAAGACGTTACAGGAGGAACCGCGTTGACAAGGCTGTGAACAGAATATATTAGATGGATAAAACTTAAAAGGCCAACAAATCCATCGCCTTAGAAATTATGTATCAATCCAATGTCTTAAACCTGAAATATCTTACTTAGTATTATTGTCACAATAAAGAAATGTTTCCTCTAAAGGGAATATTTCATATAATTCCAATTTTTGCTTAGGAAGATCCACCTGGTACGTGAGTAGGTTATGTTTGAGAAAACCACAAATGCGGGTACATACAGTTACTAACACAAATGCTGTACAATCTCAAATACATGCCCAGGACCAAATCGTTCTGAGTTAGCTTTAGTATCCATTAGAAGTTTGAGTACCGATCAAGAATTGCAATATATTTCGCGACATAAAATCTGTGTCACTAAATCTGTTGGCGAAACTATCGATTTCAGAGAGGAATGAATAAACAAAAAGAATTAATTCGCAATCAACCCATTGCAAAACTCAGAAACCATTACAGATCAAACGGATATTCAGTTCGAACCCTCGAGATGCAACTGATTGAGTCTAAAGCAATGTGTTTTTCGCCAATTAACTTTGCGGCAGATTATTGAATTTCAACCAAATTTAGAATCTCTTTATCTTCATGAGAACTTTTTCTATTACTGAGCGATATCCCTTAGAACAGCCTATTCCAAAACAACCCCGCCTTTGACAAGTCCTACTAATGCTTGGTTTTGCAGCATAACTAACAATTATTTGAATTGATACATAATTAGTATGAATCTTTACTGTAATTGAAGTAGGTAAAGAGTTTGATTGCATGTTCCCCTCACTTCGGTTTTCCTAAATTGAAAGCGTCTGATTTAAATGACCTGCCTACTTCTGATCATTACCGCACAACTTTGCTATTAATTTTTTATTTTTAAACAGTTTGGTTTGTATTTTTATGGTAAGAACATGGCATGTGATCTTCATGTTCAGCTTTCTGTATTTTAATTTCAAGAAGTTATAGCCCTTGGTATTATGTCTTGCTGCACTACGTTTTGCAGCTTTATAATATGTGGAAAAGCAAAATAATTTTCAAGTACAGTAGGTCCGCAAAATTAAGCTATTTAGCTTTCATAGGATTTTTATTTTAGTTAATTGTAAAGATTCAGTATTATGAATTAGTGGAGGGATTGCTCGTTTTTAAACTCTTCGCTTTTTTTCCTAAGTTTGCAGGGATTTCAAGCTGATTTTATTTGCAATTTTATTTGTTTTAGTCACTGCTGCTAGCATTACAGATCGTCAGTTTATCCAGCCAGTTATGACTTAATATTGAAGAATACACCCCATTTGCTTTCTATAAGATTTCTCGTTGAAACACCTTGCATTTCAAATTGCATTATGCAGTGACCATTGTGATTAATTTATTAATAATAGCTTTAGTTCACTGACCCCTGTATGCTGAGAATACCAGTAACATTTGGAGAAGTGGTGGTCAAGGTGATGCCCATCTATATCTGTCACAAGTTAAAAGGGTTATGTCCCCCAACCTCATTTGTTATCCTTCTTCACCAAAATCTCTATAAAGTTTGTCTTAATAGCATGTTATTCTCTAACATTTACTTTAGTCAGACAAAGCTGCAAAATGATTACATCGTGAACAATCCTTACAAAGACACATGGTCTATAGCATACAACATAACTCTGGAAAAAATTAGAACTTTGGCAAGAATCGCTATAAACCTAACATGGCAAGGATGAAAGCTGTAAGGAGAAATGCCAGAAGAAGAGAGTACGAATAAGAAACAACGTGTTTCAGGCCCAGATGCGTCATGAATGAAACTTCCAATCAAATTTACTGCGATTTAATTTCTCTTATTCTAAAACATCCTTGTTTATTCTCGAAAAGTGTGATTTGTTTTTGTTTTATTTTAATATTACCATCGACATAATTGACAACATATAACAGACTATTTATAAACTAATGCATCTTAAGTTTATGATACTTATCAGCAATTGGGTTATATGGATAATGAACTTAATACATCTCAGTATAAAGCGAATTTGCTCATAAGACAACATTCGATATATATATATATATAAAATTTACAAAGCTTGTATATATATATATATATATATATATATATATATATATATATATATATATATATATATATGCATGTATATATATATATATATATTTGTTACGTATTTGTAATTTAATTGCTTATTTGTTAGTTTTAAATTCTCTTTCATTTTATTTTTATTTTTATTACATGTTATTGTGATAACTTTATTCACTGGGTTTGACTTTTTTCGGAAATTTCGGTTTTCTGTTTTGACTTGATTAAAACGCAGTAGTGTTGCTACATAATATTTATAGATGACCTAGTTCCTGACCTTGGGTCTGAATTCGTAAACACTGAATGAAAATGATTGGTCATTACCAAGGTCATGTTCGGCCCACGTGTTATCTCTGTTATAAAAAGCTACATTTTAAATTCATTTCCAGTGTGGGAATCATTGATTCTTAGCTAAGGCTACACTAGCCTACGTGCTAATTGACATTTTTTTACCGCAAGGTCCGAATTAAGTGACCACGTGACTCCACCATATGATCTAAAATTGAGGGTTAAAAGAGATGTTTTGTATTGAAATAGTCAGTCGTATTCTACACCTTTAATGCTCAACGTGTCTTTTTTATGTTGATGCCAGTTTGATTTAGAATTCTTCAATTTTCTAGATTTAATAATTTATATTCTGTGGAAAACATACAAGTGCTCATCTTCATAAAATTCCTGGACAAAGACATTTAGTGGAAATTATTCTGGAATTCTAAATTGGAACATTATAAATTGTGATTCAACGAGGAACTGTTGACATCAGTACAACGACCTCATCTGACGTCATTGCTTTCCATATTGGAACTTCATCGGGAAGTTTTTGGTGATAGGACTTATGCTTTTTAATTCTAGGATTTATTTTGGATTAGATTCACAAACCGTAAGTCCTTTTTCATATTTTTACCTTGTTTTCTAGGGAAATAAATTATTTTGTTAAAATTTACAAAGCTTGTTGGCTTCACTCTTTTCTTTTTTACTTTCTACGAGCATACACGTAACAATCTATTTTCATTTAACTGCTGCAAATGATGATGATGATGATGATGATGATGATGATGATGATGACGATGATTACAGATTATGTTCGTACTTATGAATATTTGAGGTCAGATTGGAGTTTAACGTGGAAGCTTACATGCTCCATGTAATTTGGATTAGGTGACTGTGTCCATTTCTAATTATATATTAGTTTCTAATCTCCCATTCATGTCACAAATCTTAGAAAAAGCTCTTCTATCCCAGCTTGTATCTCATCTGGATTCAAACAGTCTTTTTAGCAATGTACGGTCTGCATATCGCCTTGCCACAGTACTGAAACTACTCTTCTGAAAGTAGTTAATGACCTTCTCTCTCCTTCACTTGTCTGCAGCATTTGACACAATAGACCATGATATATTACTTCACTGTCTCCAGCATGGATTTGGCATTCACGATACAGTCTTACTATGGTTCAAGTCCTACTTGGTCAACAGGATACAAATTGTGTCCGCAAATGGAAAACACTCCAGCCCAGTTGATCTATGTTGTGGTGTTCCACAGGGGTCTGTTCTTGGACCTGTTCTCTTCATTATATACACTCAGCCATTCTCAAGTGTCATAGATCATCATCCAGTGTCTCACCAATTGTATGCTGATGACACCCAAATTTACAAATCAAGCCACCCAACTGAAGTTGAAGCTACCATCCAAGGCGTAGAGAGGTGCATTTCCGATGTGAAATCATGGATGACATGTAACAAGCTGCAGATGAATGATGATAAAACTGAAGCCATTCAGATTACGACACAAAGACTTTCTCATTCACATCCTTTACCTCAGACAATAAATATCAGCAACACAAATATTAAATTCACAAAGTCAGTACGAAACCTAGGTGTTACTCTCGACAGTACTCTGTCATTGCACCAACATGTCATGAACATATGCAAGGCTGCATATCTTGAGCTGAGACACATCAGCTTCATTTGCAAGTATCTTTCAGTTGATGCCACTAAAACACTTGTGTGTTCCTTGGTACTTTCAAGACTGGACTATTGAAACTCAATTCTGTCTGGTTCGTCTCAATATCTACTACAGAAACTTAAAAAAGTTCAAAACACAGCTTCTCAGATCATCCTTAGAGTACCACGATCAGGGCATGCCTCCCCTTGCTCTGTACCCTACACTGGCTATCCGTTCGATCCTGAATTAAACACAAAATGTGTTCTCTGTGATATGTTTCACTAACGGGCTCCAGTCCAACATACCTATCTGACCTCACCCATGTGTACACACCAGCAAGATACTTACGCTCCTCTTCTGACACTCGTATTCTCATTATTCCCACTATGAAAATGAAATCATATGGACAACATTCTTTTGCATACCAGGGCCCAGCAACGTGGAACGAATTGTCCACTAAACGTAGACACAAAGACACAGTGATCTTATTCAAGAGCGCTCTTCAAACTCAACTGCAAGAACAGACTTAAAGACCTAATAACGTTTCCTTCCCTTAAATATTTACAGCATGTTTTCTGTTTTCTAATTTCGTGGTGTTTGTTTTTATTTTTGTAATCATATCATTATATATGTTATTTAAGTGTTGTCAAATGTTGTAAAGCGCTTAGAGCTTCTAAAAATTAGGTGTTATACAAAGTTCTCATTATTATTATTATTATTATTATTATTATTATTATTATTATTATTATATTTCTCTTACAATATATTGTATTTCAAAAATCCCCATTAGTTAAGCAGCAAACTGTCAGTATAATTGCTTTCTAAAAAAATAAAAGAGGATATAAAATTATAATATTTCTTTTATACGTTTCTAATCGTTTACTTGAGTATAAATTATTGACTGACGCGACCCGAGTTTTTTAAATGTTGTACTGAGACTATTATATTGTGACATAATGTCAAGTGGGTTAGAATCTTATCTCGTCCTGCATCCATTAACTGCAGAATGTGCCACAAGCTCCAACCCAATGTGGTGAGTACTAAGTCACTGAACGGTTGAATAATAACTATGATTCTCAGCAGGAATTACGTCCCCTGAGATGACTAGTTATGTCACTGTGAACAAAACGAGATTATTAACTATTAAAAGCACACCATATGATGACGATAAAAACTGGATGCTACAAGGAGTATCAAAATTGTTATTTTAAAGTGCGCTTAGAATGCTTCATAAACTCTTTTAATTTTTAATGAATACCAGCATAATTTAGCAATTATTGTCCTAGAAACGTTCCCACTGAGAATCATATCTGACAACGTGATTTTAAAGATTTATTAATGAATCCAATCATCACATATTATGATATTGTTAGTATCAAACTGTGCGTAAAGAACTGTTGCATATAACTGAGCTTTGAATACGCACCATTGCCGATACCTTTTTCGTGTCTCCGTCAGCAGTTGTCGTTTTCCAGGGGTTAGATCTCGTTAGATTGTGTAATTATGCAGCTACGGAGCATGAAGCACATATCTGCAATAGTCACCATTTTTCTTTCTTTGTTCCGTGTGAAATCAGGTAAGAATGCTATATTATTTTGTTGTTTTAAACATAAAATTTTAACTGTACAGATTAGTATAGGCTACAAATATATTATGTTTAGCGGCATTCATCTTCATTTATTTCCATATTTATTACTGCCTGAGAAAGAATTCACTCTATGTTTTTTATTGTATCAATAAATCTTAAAACTTGCTATACTGATATATGGTTCAGATAAGAAACACTGCTTGCATATTCCACGTTTACTAATCAAAATTTAAGCGTATACATAATGGCTGTGGTCAATACTAGTTTATTTATCATAGTTATGTACACACCCTTACAAACATAAAACGATAGCTATCACATACATCTAATATGCCTCATCTACCAAAGTACCAGGTAGGTATATATATATATATATA
>JAECUM010041404.1:0-10199 GCA_016617855.1 Megalonaias nervosa
TAGATTTCAGGGATCATCGGACTTATATTAAGATTCTAAACATGAAGTACAAATGCTCTGAAATCTGACCTTTTTCGGGTGCAACACGAATTTCTAACGAATCATCTTTATTCACTGGAAATACAGGCATGCAAACATAGAAAATATTTTCCGTGCAAATATATATGTCTCCGGTGATTTTGCATCCCAGGGGCGTAAAAACACATAGATTATGCTCGTGTTTTGTGTCATTAACTATCTTTTTAAATTTCATCCAAGTACTGTTTTACATTCAAACACGTTTTCTTTGAATAGCAGTCGAGAACTTTCTCTTTCTAGTTGAGGTAATGTCGGTACATCACAAACAACGAAATAATTTTATCGGGGTGGATTTGTCGATGAATTGGTAGACTTCTATTTTGCAATCTCGCCAGTTATATTTCAGTGTAAGCGTATGTGAACGCAGTTTCACGCAAATATTCGTAGAAAAGCGGCACAAAATCGTTTACTTTCTGTGGAGTTCAGCGGTATAATAACGTCCACAAAGAGAACAATGTTCACCTTTAATCGGGAGGTGTCCGTGTGTTGTAATGTTGATGATTACAGTGTAAGCGTATGTGAACGCAGTTTCACGCAAATATTCGTAGAAAAGCGGCACAAAATTGTTTACTTTCTGTGGAGTTCAGCGGTATAATAACGTCCACAAAGAGAACAATGTTCACCTTTAATCGGGAGGTGTCCGTGTGTTGTAATGTTGATGATTACTGGGCACATGTTTGCGAGAAACTTCACAGCGTCCTAGCCGGCTTGTATACTATTCGGATAATTGCCTGTTAAATTTGTAAATTATGATAGCGCCTCTTTGCAATGTAATCACTTGAATTTGGACTTGTCCTAACTGAGCAGCAGTTTCAGCGGCAATAGTGGCTGTGATACGCCAACGGTGGTTTTCCTCAACAGCAACCACGAGTACAATTTCAGAACGCCTTGCATGTGGAGGACCATACCCTCTCTCTCTCTCTCTCTCTCTCTCTCATCCTTTGGTCGGTTTGACTTAACTTTTACCATCATTCATAAGTCCAGAGATGTCGTGGGATGACACAAAATAAAATCTTCTACGTTCGTCAATTCATAGATTTTAGCCCGTATCTTGCTACTATGGTCAAGAGAGAGAGAGAGAGAGAGAGAGGCCTTTGGACATTTTCATATTTAAATAATAATAATCGATTTTTTAGAACATTATGGTATGCTTAAGAAAAAACAAACAAAAAAACATAACATTAAATATATCACAGTATATGTACCACGTAACCGAGGAATTTACTGGTTTGCAACATTGTATCATTGATAAACACTGTAGATAAATCCCAGGGAAAGTGCACACGTATCGTTAGGACGAACCATATTCTTGTAGGTTACTTGGCGTAATTTCTGTTTCAAGTTTTTAATCCAGCCCAAATTCCTTTTCTCTCTCATTCCACATTTCTGCGCAGTTTGTCCGTTATGCATGAGAGGGGAGGGGAGAACAGAAAGCAGAAAGAATTGTGATGAAAATGTGTACCATATTAAATTAATTTAGAAAACGGGGATTATTAATACTTTTCATCGTTATTTTTCATACGTCACTAGTGACTAATGTGCGGAAATTGATCATTGATCTAGAATCAACTGCAGACGCTCGCGAGAATGTTTATATATGCGTATTATTGCGCCATGGGCGGATCACAATTTGATATACCAATAGTATTGGTATATCAAATTTCTTGATAGCAACACTTTAAATGCATGTTATTTGTTAATGTATGTGGTATAAATATATATATATATATATATATATATATATATATATATATATATATATATATATATATATATATATATATATATATATATATACCTGCCTTATATGCACCTTTTATTCCATGTTCTTGCGCGGATTGTTTGAACTGATTTACACTTGCATCTGCCCTTGACACCAGCTGTGGTTCATCTTGGGGAACTTATCTCACAGCCAGTCGTTGCTCATCTGCGAGTCTTCACAATGGAAGTACACCTGCCTTTCTCATATCGCTAGATTTTCTTATTGCGCGCTCTCGCTCAAATTGCTTGAGTTGATTCACAGTCGGCATGCTCTTATATAAGGAAATGACATTGTCTAATGGCTTATTTGCCAGAAACCATTTTCTTGCATTGATCCTTGACAAATTCGTCGGCTTTTTCCATGACAAGCGAGTAGGCAAGTTTATGTCGCCGTTCGCAGTTATATTGCTGAAACATATCTACATGGTCAGCAAAACTGATAATGTGACTTGACTCTTATACTACATGTATGGCATAGTCAACCACCCTGGCCAACATGTAACACGAACAAATTGGATTTACAATGTTCGTAACTGACTGTTTTGTTACAAAGTTTTTGTTTTGCAAGGCTTAAGCTAATGTATCGATTGTATCACAGTGCTATTGAAGGTATTATAATTATACGAAAATTGTGTTCTTTAATTTAACATAATTTTGTCTCTTCTTGATTCATAGCTTTTGTACCTAAACGGTGCTTTATCAGATTATACTGCACTGGATAGTATCCGATGATGCCATAATCAACCGTAAAATGCGTTAGGCACATAATGGTAATGTTAAAAGGAAGGGTAGAGTCTTGTAAGCAAGCTATTTTACCACATGGTAGCCTCCGCTGGTCAATGGTGACTCGCTCTTCCTGTTCAAAACTAATTTTCTCCACGCAGCTATTTGGTGAAGTTACTACAAGTTTATCGTTGCATTAGTACATTACAAGTAATCGAAATTAACTTTCCTTGGTACATTCACAGCCAAAACTTTCAAACTCACTGGTACACTTGTCACTTTTTTAACTTTACATTCCCTTCTTTCAGCGTACTGTCCATGAGTATTGACTGATATGAGTTCTAGTATTTATGGTCCATAGTATTTCCTTTACTGTCTGTTTCATTATCTTCAAGATCGTTGACGGTTACGCTCATTTGCCAGATTTTCACTTAACGTCAACAACTTAAGGTTTTCTTTGACACTATCATATTATGATTTTTCTTGAGATGTATTATATCATCCCCCCCTCCCCTACAAAGTTTTCGCCGTGATCACTGCAATGAGATCCCTTAGGGATTCATTTATTACGGTGCTCCGAATAAGTATTTGAAAACTGTATTGCACCTTCTTGGCCTCTTTGACAAATCGATAGGAAGCATTCAATTTAAATAGTGAATTAATCGTGCTTTGATTTTACAAAAAGCAGCATTGGTCTGGTATTGAATTCCCGCATTAAAAGCATACGTGAATTCTTACACCGTGTCCATATTATGAAAAAAACTCATCAAGATGAACTAGTACTAATTTAGTGTGTCCTTCATGTGAGTGTGCAGTTAGTATAGGATTCTCAAACACCTGTCGCCTGAAATTTGAGTGAACTCAGTTGATGGAGACCTAATGCTCAATTTGTTAAGTATGTAATCGGTTGGCTATCGGGACTTCCAGTTATGAAAGTGCAAAAGTTGCTTGTTGCATTTCCCTAAATAATTGTATCGTAGTACTGGCTTTGTCTACATAGTGTGTGTCATAAAACATGGACGGTAGTGAAGAAATGAATACAATGTGCAAATTGGACTGAAAAAAAGAAAGATGTGCTGATGATGGAGAGTGTATTGAAAAGGGAAATTGTACTGTTTGAAAACTTTAAAGGTTGAGGTGATGGAAGGGTGTGATCTTAAGAAGACAAAGAAAATGCATGACAAGGACTGACAGAGGTCGTTAATGTGCAAATAGCTTCACTACTGAGAATATCTTTTTGAAATAATACGACCTTAAAGGTTGGCATTAATGAGGAATATCAGTTTCGGGCTAACCTAATGCTATGTATATTTAATTTGTATTATTTGATGACTTTCTTCTCCACGATTATATGTTATGTATAATTGTATTTTATAATTTATCTTTGTCCAAAATCAAATTCATTATGTACCTGACCAGGGACATTGATTTTGTAAACAACATTATGCATAGCCAATACGTTTCTGTTAGAATAGATTAAATATTAGGATCAGTATCAATGGAGGTAAACATGTTTATCTTAACCTGAGTATAAGATATTAGAATTTCCCCACTAAGAACCTGGTGTGCCTGATGCTTCCCATGTTTTTATTATAATTTTACTAGTAGACTTTTTTCTTAAAAACTTAGAATGTTCTAGAAATGAAATTTTGACCTTCATCCTGATTCTATTTTGGTGACTTTTGTGTAATGTTATTTATTTGAGAAATTACTCAGTCTTGCCTTAGCACCCTGAAGTAGAATCAGTCTTATTTGTTTGTTTAGATTTTCATTTGGGTTATTTTTCACTGGATATCCAATTTGCTCGTCAATAATATTCTTGAACTGGAGCATTAATTTGGAATTCAGACAAGAACATTTGTGGAATATATTATTGTAGTACATGAAAAGACTGTTAGCACATCATCACAATTCAAGCTGTTGGCACTTTACCATGTTCGAGAATTCAAGCTGTTGGCACTTTACCATGTTCGAGACTACGGGCACATCAATACATTCAATATTGGAACTCTTGTGGGAATACCACTGGAATTCAGTTGCAACTTTATACATTTGGACTTGTGATTAAACGTTCGTGAGTATTTGGGATTTAATTCACATAATTGTAAGTTAATTTAAAATCATCACTTTGTGTTCTTGGGAAACAAATTATTTGTTGAATTTTACTAAACTTGTTGGTTATCGCTCTTATCTGTTACTTAGTATGAGACCATAGAGTCGTAACACGGCAAACAGTATTTTTAAGTGGCGTAAATTTGCTTTTGATGCCGATACCTAGTTTACCATAAATAAATCAAGTCGAAACATAAGAAACTAGACAAACTGTAGTCTTTGTTTATTATGACAAATGAAAGAGTCAGACAGACTGTAGTCCTTGTTTATTAGGACAAATGAAAGAGTCAGACAAACTGTAGTCCTTGTTTATTAGGACAAATGAAAGAGTCAGACAAACTGTAGTCCTTGTTTATTATGACAAATAAAAGAGTCAGACAAACTGTAGTCCTTGTTTATTATGACAAATAAGAGTCAGACAGACTGTAGTCCTTGTTTATTATGACAAATGAAAGAGTCAGACAAACTGTAGTCCTTGTTTATTATGACAAATAACAGAATCAGTAGATAGAAAAAAAATTCGATTCTACAGTACATCAGAGATTTAAATAGATATTTCATAGTATAATCATCATAAAGACAAGACACAAATTTTTTATATAAATAAACAAACTTAAACCTATATCACTTATCACGTGGTTATTGTTTAATTAGGAAGTGAAAATTATCATTTACTTAACTAGGACAGTATTAGTAACAATTCTTCAAATTCCGAGTCTTCTGTAATTTCAGAGGTTGTTACAAGAGATCTGTTAAAAATAAAATCCCTTTGAAAGCGACAGAATATAGCTGACATTTGTCATTAGATGTTTGCACTGAATACTTTTTTATTCTGTATGATGCGAATTGATAAACTTCTTCGTCATTGTTTTCGGGACCTGATGTTTCCATTGCCCCAACATCAAAAGATTATCTTCTTCTAGTTAATATATACCTGTTTATCTTTCATTGAAAAGCTAAGGTTTGTAAAGATTTAATATATAGTAATACATTGTTTCCGTACCTCTGCTCCTATGAAAAATCTAAATTAGATTGTTCTTTAAAATTTTTAATATATCAATTCAAAGATTATATGAATGCAATACTTTTTTTATATTGTTTGAATTACATTATGTTGTAATTTGCATTCGAACAAAACCTGACAAAGTAACTTAAATTTGTAAGTAGCAGGAATTATTTGAGGTTTTGTCAGGTTTAATATTATTCAACAACACTTTGGTTTCTAAATATTATGAATAAATTAAGAAATTGTTTGATTAATAAACTTGCTTTTCTAATTTTTGTAATGCAGGTACAAATCAATACTATCCTGACTCTTAACAATTCGATAAACATAAGGCAATATTTATCCAGTAATTACTTTGGTTTTCCCCTCTAAACCTTTTTCATTTCATCCATTCAAGCACATTATGCAAACTTTGCGTTACTAATTTCTGTGTTGAATTCGGTCTTTGATGTGTGTATCTTTTCTCTTATTTCATTTGTAAAGGTATACATTTCACCACGTAATGCAATAACGTCATTTAATGCATTTGTTTCCCATTTAAAAAAACGTTTGTTGCAATATTATTGTGTTATGCACATTTAATTTGCTTTGGGGTTTTTTTAGTTGTATTTTATTGTTTTATTTCATTACATGCTATTGTAATGTATCATTTTATTTCATTACATGCTATTGTAATGTATCATTTTATTTCGGACTTGGCTATTTATGTAAGTTAAAGTCTTATACCGTCAACGACCAAAATTAGTTCTCCAATCACACGCGTACACCCACGCATAAAAGCTACCCACAGGCGCCAATAGCAAAATCGTTTACGTCATCATTCATACGCGTTTGTAAATCTTCAATGGCGAAACATCATTGGCGGTATAGAAGGTTTTGATCCAGATAAGAACCAAAAATAAAATAATTGCTGTTATCATACTACTTCTCCAATAGATCAACACAGTTTTCAAGGATTTGACCTCAATTTCATGTATGGACATCCGTCTCACTACTGCACAAGACGCAGCAATTTCTCATCACATGTTGTCTTCTTGCGAGCGAAACCGAATCACACGTATATTGGTAATCTCAATTATAGAGTCCTGTATATGAACGAACGATGTTTCAACTTGATAAGCTCACTAATATGACTTGCTGAATGTTTGATGAACTGACTTTGCTACCTTGAAATTGTACATTACTTTTTCTGCCTATCAAATCACTCACTGTTCGATATCGAACTATCCAGTGGTACCGACACAATATTCTATATTTAAGAACAACAATAGGTGGTTCACTAAAACGTAGGTACAAAATCCCACGATGCCCAGCCTTTAAAACAGAAATAAGCTTCCCCTAAGTACATAAGGGAAAGTCAGTATTAACAATATCTCTCTCTCTCTCTCTCTCTCTCTCTCTCTCTCTCTCTCTCTCTCTCTCTCTCTCTCTGCAATGATGGTTCACTGAAATCAGATTTTAGCTTTACATTTAATTTTAAATGTGATTACTCCGATGGTTACAGCGTCCGCGTCGTAGGCGGGGCATCGCAGGTTCGACCCTAGACAGAGTGATATCAATGACTTATAAAAATCGTACTAGCAGCTGCCTCTCTTGGTGCTCAGCATTAAGAGGTTGGCGTTAGAACTGATCCACCTGGTTTTAAGATCATGTGACTGGGTGGGACAAGATGTTACATGTCTTCGGCATGATGTCCCAGTACTAGACATCACTATAAACTGCTGCACTGCAGAGATCGTAGCGATATGACAAAAACTGTTAAGCTACGTTAAGAATCTAAATCATCCCTCCCCCCCCCAACCAACCAACACCCGCAACCCCCCCCCCCAAAAAAAACAATTTCAAATATATGCTTGTGCTTTCTTTACAGCTGCTGAATTTAAATTACAGACAGTTATATTCAGGTAAATGGTTCTCAAAGACTGGGTTGAAACAAACGTTCAACACATCAATGGTTATATAATGAAGAGGAAATGGTGGCTGAGTGCCTATTCCATGAGTGTCGTCAAGAGGAAATGGTGGCTGAGTGCCTATTCCATGAGTGTCGTCAAGAGGAAATGGTGGCTGAGTGCCTATTCCATGAGTGTCGTCAAGAGGAAATGGTGGCTGAGTGCCTATTCCATGAGTGTCGACAGAATGTTTATGTTAAGGAAGCCATATGGACTGAGAAGACGGTTTGTGTATGGAACTGTTACATACCTGCATGCATGCATGCGTCCATCCACCATCCATCCATCCATATATACATACATGCACAAGCAGACAAAATGATCTTTTCATATCTATATTTCTTTTCGTAAAACAAGATCATTCTTAAAAACTGAGATTTTCAAATTCCATATATTCTCAAGATCATAGATTCCTTCTCTCCTCCCTTTCCTTGCATGAAAATTATTTAAACAGTGAATATATATTTACCAAATTTAGGAGGAATAAAATCACCAAATACATCGAAGAACATTAAATCAACAATACCGTAAAGTGAAACGTTTGGAAATTTTCACTACTTTCATCAAAACACATTTTGTACAAATTGCATTACTTACAAATTGCCAATTTGCCATTTTGTCAGCTAGATTTGACGATCGAAGTCCATTGGGAAACACTGTATATTACTAATAGTATGTATTGGAGTACAGTCTAAACAAAGCGGACTATTGCACGACTAGTCCTAATATACTTCTAACTGGATCGTAGTATTTATTTGTAATTAATTATACGCCCCATACGCTCGATTGCTTCATAGAACAATAAGGATGTTAGTGCATTTGGAATGAAAAGAAACAGAACGCTGATCCTAAATATGCACTTCCCAAAATACAAAATTGCGCCTGACTACTTCGAAAGAGTATTGGATATCTAATTTCTATTTGCTATTTGCATTGTCTGCTAACTCATTAAAATGGTTTGAAAATCAACAAGTCTTTATTTTCATCCACATTATATCAAAGAAATTTATTTCTGAAGAAGAAAAACTTTATATTAACTATCAAACAGTATATCAGTTTAAAAGTTTTGTTTCGTTTTTCTTGCTTTCGTTCTTTATTTTTCCTGAGGAGGGTAGGTTTTTGCAGCAAAATATTTAATTTGTGACACAATCTGCAATGGTCTACGTGGAGCACGAGGTATAATCTATATAAACAACATACCAATTCAAGTTTTGCCATGATTCCTATGACAACTCTTAGCCACGTGAAATCGATCCTAATTTAGACACGTTTGACAGAAGTCTGTGACTGTCAATACTTATAATTTAATAAAGCAAAGTAGGCTGATAACTCAGCCGCAAACGTATTTTGATAATGGCCATTCAGTTATATAAGCTTGGGTTTGATTTATAGGCCTAATAGAAAAGCTGCAATTAACGTAACACGAAATTGTCTTGTTAATGTCAGATTTTAACAATTTTTTTCGTGTCTAAACATTCAGTGTCGTTTGTTTTAATTTGGTACTTAATTATTAAACCGTCTTTTAATGACCAATATAGCCATACGTCTTGTCCATCAACTGGTCAATCCGAAACTTTTTCAGGCACAAGAAAATCATGGAATGAGCATGTATTTAAATTACCATTTTATTGATTTACTGGTGTGATGTTCACGCGGAAATTTATGTTTACTCAAATAAATTATTGGCTGTCAGTGTAAAGGATCTTACCGCTGTGTACGTTATATTTTCTTATCCGAATCAGTTGAGGCGTCTCTCATTCCTGCAGCACGGAAAGCTACGGCGAGGGAGAGTCATGACTGGCCAGATTTCTGGTTGAATGATATTCACTGTTGCTGTTAGATATGGGCTTTAGTATTAAGATGTGTGTCTATTATTACTTGTGTCTGCCCAACGTCATGTACGACCGAAACAAGCTTAAGATAATTATTTGTTGTCTTTAATGCAATATTTCTTTATATTAATTTCATGTAAAATAATTTTCCCAGCTAAAATCAAAACTCCGATCTTCAAATAACGACAATATGTATGTGGGTGATTGCCAAGATAATTGTATGAGATGGACATGGGAAGAATAAAAGGCTTGAACTTATGTTTGCGAAAAGAAGAAAGTATCTAATTAGAGACAAATGTTTAGACTTGCTTAGTATCTTTGCTGTTCGCTTTGAAATAAGGCAGTGTTATCATGCACTGCATGCGGATCACCCCAATCTTCATGTAGAAACATTCTGATGAAAAAGACCACACTGTGTCGCGATGTTTAATGATGAATTCATATCATAATGTTTCTATTTGAGTTTGATGGACAAAATTCTATGTCTAGAAATGCAGCACCAAACACGAAATGGAGACTAAACTTGTCAAAAATGGTAGATTGCAACACCGCTCCTTCTAATATAAGCTCAAGGCATGCAGTCAATAGATGAGATGATATGAGTTTGAAGAAACAAGGCTGCATACTACAGGACATAAATTATAAAACTGTACGATAACAATCAGAGGAATGGAGTACTACAATAGCTCAAAGCTTGAAACAAGAACATTTGAAGTTGGCATGATGCGTAGATAACAT
>JAECUM010041405.1:0-22438 GCA_016617855.1 Megalonaias nervosa
AAATATTCGACATCCTCTTTTCTTGACCCAATATAGAACCTGTAAAAGTCAAATAGGATGAACAATTTTCGTCTGGACATTTTTAAAATCCGCCTTTGTCATACGCTGTGTCGTATGACTGTCATCTCTATCTGCCTTTGTTCTATTAAATATTTATACTCATGCAATATATACTGTCATAATATTATTATCTATATATATCAATAATATAATTATTTCTCAATAACTAGTTAATGCACATTTATTAACAATTATTGGCATATATATCGTTGTCATGATGCTAAATAAAGGGACTCAACTAAGGTGAATATATACCAATTTTATTTTCAAACAACATGAAAACACGTTTTGTTTTAAAACTTTTAATTGTAATATTGTCAAAATAAAGCCTTCAGATGCTAAATAAAGGACTCAACGAAAGGTGAACATATACCAATTCTACTTTCAAACAACATAAAAACGGGTTGTTTTTTTAAAAAATTTAATTGTAATATTGTCAAAATAAAGTTATTATGTACAAATAAAACAAAATTAAACAGACTTTGTCTGATTTTGCAGCGTTTAGTAGGACCATTTAAGTGCAGGAATATTCAACAATCAGGATTGAATTGATTTGATAAAGATATATTAATATTAAATTTGTAGAACAACAAATAATATTTAATTTAATCCAAGTTAATGAACCTAAGCAACCACGCTGACTTACATTTATTTAGCCTGAGTATAGCATGTCTCGTTCATCTGGATTCTCAAATTAGATGTCATGTGCTCATAGTCAAAGATACAGTGTAGGCAAACCATGTCCACATTCAATAACAGATAAAGTGGAAGCATAACATGTATTTGAGTGTATCTGAGTAAAAAACTTGACGAGCAAAAGAAAATGAGACACGAAATATGAAAAATGAGACACGAAAAATACATTTTTCCATTAATTTATCTGCTGACCTTAAATTGATCTTGGTATACAATGGTAAGAACTACTAAGAAGCACCAAGAACTATGAAGAAGCACTAGGAGGCTCTAAGTGCTAAAAATTGGACAGTCACAATGAACGTTGTAAAGCATTAAACTACCCAAGAAGAGATAAATGTTACCAAAATAAAATGATAAATATTCTTAACACGGAATGTAACAGATACAAACATTTTCAGCATCAGGAAAGAAGGTCTCATTTTACTGGTCACTGTATAAAAGTATCAAATGTAAGAAAAACAAAGGAACAGAAAGAAAAATGAAATGGGGAAAAAAGAACCAATAAAAAATAATACACCAACAAAAATGAAAGAAAAACAAAAACTGGTCAAGAAACTGATTGACACAGAAGTAAACAAGAAAGAAAAACTGCTTTAAAATAAATTACAACTGGGAATAAAACAATAATAAAAGTAATTTTTTCAAACTGTGTGCAAAGAGTTCTAATTTGGCAAGACTGTTTCCATTTTTCCCTTTATTTCTATTTCTGCATCATGTTTCTCTTTTTACAAAGAAAGACCATGTATTTAATGTCAGAGACATTAAGAACTACCAAGAAACACCAAGAACTCTAGAAAGCAGTTAAGTTTTAGAAAATGTCACTAAAATCTTTTGCAAAGCACTTTAATTAAATTAAAAATATACATGGTATACTGATATAAACCTCTCTTGAACACAGTTATCATGGTGACTGGATCACATTTCAGACATTTCCATGTGCATTTTCTTCCCTACTGATAACAAAAAAACCCCATCCTTTCTACCATATGGTACTGATTCACAGGTGGTATATCACTGTTAAGAATACTACATAGGCTGCATCATGTCAATATTGTAATAACCAGAGAATTTAGTTGCTGATCAATACCCGTAAGAATCACTATCATATTTATGAGATCATGTTTCAAGACAGTCTATGCAAGTATATGTTGACTTTAAATCTATATGAACACTTTGCCCAAATACCGTTTTGCCTGTCAAATATGAACACTTTGCCCAAATACCGTTTTGCCTGTCAAATATGAACACTTTGCCCAAATACCGTTTTGCCTGTCAAATATGAACACTTTGCCCAAATACCGTTTTGCCTGTCAAATATGAACACTTTGCCCAAATACCGTTTTGCCTGTCAAATATGAACACTTTGCCCAAATACCGTTTTGCCTGTCAAATATGAACACTTTGCCCAAATACCGTTTTGCCTGTGGACATTAAGAAGGAATCAGTTCTCAGTGCAAGGATCACCAATTTTAATAGCACCATAGTAATAGCATGAATATTTGCTTTCAGTTTAAATTTACTTTTGAAACTGAAATTAAAGTGTTCGGTCAAATACGTCAATTAAGCGAAATATAATTTTCTTCTTCTAGGTGTTGTTAAATAGTGGAGTTCTTGATGATGAATAATTTTGTACTTGGAAAATGATGCACAGTAATAGACGTACAGCAGGCTCTTACACGATAGTCATTTACAACATTTTAACATAATTCATGTTGTTTTACTGCTGCTGCTTCTGGTGGTGGTGGTGATGATGTTGGAGTTGATAATGATAATGATGATGGTGATTAATTATCTTATATTCACAGAATAGTAAGCATACATTTACTCCTAAAGCATAGACCTGACAGAGTTGTCTCTCCTGATACTCTGTCTTTACAACTCGTTTTAACGATATTTATCGATTTATTGTAGTAACCCTTATGTTTTTGGGGTAATTTGAGGATTCATTATGTTCTTAGTTTCCAATGTTTAGCACACTGAGCCTCTTAGTGCTTCTTAGTATTTTTTAGTGGTGTTCACCAGGACCCCCTTATTTATTTCAAAATGAGGCTTACAACAATTCTGTGACCACAAAAAAAAATAATGACATGCATGTACATAATAACCAAATGCTATAAACGATTTCCTGAATGAGTTGATGTCGTAACTGAGATGTACCAATTGTGTACATCTATCAATTCAGTATAACCAAATGTGTTATTGAGTTTAGTTACAAAAGTTTAATTCTAATCAATATTAATTATTATTATCTCAATCAAGGTGTACAACAAGGGGGCATTATAGGCCACTTATTAACATCATATACTTAAACTAGGACAAAGCTCATCTGATCATTACATGTTTTAAATTTAAATTTAAATTTTCAGATCAAGGTACAAGTTTCAAGTCTGAAGAAAGACACAAAATAATATATGGGCCATGATACATAATAATATATGGGCATGGAACAAATGTGACAAATTTGATTTAGATTTTGATCTGGTTTTGATCCTAGTCAGCAAAGAATTTGTCTAATGAAATGGTTTTCTCAATATAACAGTTATAATCTTAGCACAAAGCAAGGTTCCTTTCTATAAGAAATTTAGTAGAAAGAACTTTTGATCTAATTACATCAAGGTTCTCTCGGGTATGTATAAACTTCAGTTCAGGCTGTGTTTTTGATGATGAAACAGCAAGCTGATGTTTATTAGCTTTCTCATGCTGTTGTATGTCATGGGCACCTCCATGCCCAATAGCGAAATCACAACTGCACAATTTGCAAAATGCAAAGTTTTCTCCTTTACGAGATGATTTCACAAATTTAAAGATGATGGCATAGTTGTCCTTTCAATTCTGTTTTCTTTTCTTTGTTGGAGAAAATTCTGAATCTTCTGCTTTTCTTTTCGACATCATGAAGACAAGATACAGTGATAGCAGCAGACGCTCTGCGCAATCCAATATGGCGGCAGATTGCGGTTAAAATTTGGTATGGCAGCCTCGATTTCGAATGGACCAATTTTATTTTATACATGCAACACATTTACTTTAAGAATGGAACCAGGTCCCGGTCAAATCAGAAATTTGCAAGGAATTTTTTACAAAAATTTTTTTAATTAAAAAAAGCGGATTTTTAACGAAAAAAAAGTACACCTGAATTCTGATCCAAAATACGGGACAAATACGGAAAAAAACGGGACAGTTGGCAGCTATGTGTATGACTGGCAGGCACCATTTTAATTTAGAAACACCTACGTATCATAAGAAGTGTACTGGTGAAAATTCCATGAGTTATAGGCATCCATTTGGAAGAAGTAGAGGTAATATTTTCAAGATAGCCACTATGGTGGTCACACTGAAGATTAGTCTATTTTATTTAGAACCAACTAGACACCATTAGAACTGTTCTGATGACAATCCCAATGTTAAAATGACTTTTCATTTAAAAGGAGTAGCAAACACAAGAATTTCAAGATGGCCACATATCAGAAATTAGATCAGTAACATGTTAATTTAGGATCAACATGATAATAAATCTGTTAGTGAAAACCCAACAGTGATAAATTCATAAGAAGTCTTTTAGTGAAAACCCCATGTCGATATGACCATCAATTCAGAAGTAGTGATAACATGATTTTCAAGATGGCCACTGGTGGCCATATTAGATGTCTGTGCAGCATCATTTTGATTTAGGACCAACGAGACCTTGATTTGAACATGTGTGTAAAGTTTCATAGCAATTCTCCAAGTACTGTAAGATGAGCAGCAATAACAAAACTGGTGCTAATGGATAGAAGGACGATGGATGACAGAGCATCATGTAAGTTCTTCTGGTCTATAACCAGCAGAGCTAAAAAGATTCAGTATAAGAATTCCATTGTATGTTATGTCTCTAACACAGAGGCAGAACTGAAAAATATAGAAAAGTCACAAGCTCACAAAAAGTAGGCCACTGTACCTACTTATTCCAGTGTTGAATCCTCTAAGATGAATAAACTCATAAAGTTTCATGATTGTGTGCACAACAGTGTCAGAAAAATTAAGCCAAGTGCAAAAACTTAACGCTGATGCCAATATTCAAAAATTGACCTCTATCTTACCTAATTTAAACTGGAGACAAAAAAACATGATTAAAAAGGATTTAATAAGGGCAGGCACATGCTATTTAATATACTGAGCTGAAATTTAGATGCATAAAGCCTTCCTAAAGCAATACACATAAACTTAAACAAAGGCTTTAACCTGTTGTCAATAAATATATAGATATATATTCTCAAACATAGTTAAAATACTGTTCAACGTAAAAAAATGACTTTCTAAACTGACTCGCCCTGAGTGTGGTCACTAATGCATTTTTGAGGTTGGTGGAGATTGTGGTGTACATAAGTTACTGGCAGGTGTACAAGGCCAAGATTTCTGTCAGGCTTCATACCATGTGATGTGCAGCTGCTCACATTCTGTTTTCCTCTGGATCCAAGGTCAAATCCTATATGGCAAAGTGATAATTGCTATCAGCAAAAAAACCCAAACAATTTAATGAATCTTCAACTGAAAAATGAGATCATAAACCATGAAAAGTACTAACTTAAAAAAGGGACATAACTTCATAAAATATGGCATGAACATTAAAACACAAATTGGACCTAAATGTTGATATCAAATGTTATATACAACAATGTTTCAATCCATGAAGCCCTTAAAAAGTAACAAAGTGAAAAGTGAAGGGCAAAGTTAGAAGCTGAACAGGGGACACAACTCCATAAAACCTTGCTCAAGTACAAACCATGTACAAAGTTTGGTAGCCAAAGATGATAGTAAACTACTTGGTGAACAGAAATAATATTTCTTCTTTCAGCAACCTTGACCTTCAATCTTCTTACCTCAATATTGATGAACTTCTCTCAAGCCCCAAATGCCAATTTTCTACAAGGCTTGACCAGTTTAGATGATGGGGTAGTTTAAGCTATTGTGTTGAAACCATCTTTTTTCATTCAGCTACTGACCTTTGACTTGTTGACCCCCAAATGATAGGCTTCTTCTTTACCCCATGTACTAGCCATCCACAAAGTTTGGTCACTGCAGATGGCTGAGAACTGGTTATTGTATGGAAACCACATTTTGTTTTACTTTCATTCAAAGGTGCTTTGTCCTTTCAACTTCCCAAAATCAATAGGCTTCTTCATTATTTTAAGTACAAGATATGAGTAAAATTAAGTAACTGTTGATGGAAGACAACACAAATTATTGCACAGAAACCTTTGCTTTCAGTCACACTGACCTTAACTTTTGACCCTGAAATGTAAAACTAAATTTAATTATGAAATACTTACCTGATATTAATGCTATCTCTTTTCCTGGTGCAAGTCCCCACTCAATATGGCTATTCCCTCCAACAATTAGTAATAAAATAAATCATGCCTGTCTAATTACTCAGACAACTTCCGTTATTCAGAATATTGTCCTTGTTTGACCTCGATGAGACTGAAAAGACATGGGACTCTGAGGGATGAGGGAATTGGTCAACCATTCTCTTCTTTCATGGTCACCTTGACCTTTGACCAGAAAAACAATAGACTTCTTCCTTAATCCAAGCACATGCCATCCACAAAGTTTGGTCAAAGTCTTGTGATGTCGAACCAATATTATTGTATGGAAACCATAGTTACCTTGATCCATGACATTTTGATTCCAAAACTGATAGGCTACTACTTCTGGTGAATGTATATAGTTGAGATCTGTAGCTTGTGCACACACCATTATTTCAGCCACAATGACCTTGAATTTTGTCCCCAAAATTAATATGCTTGTACCTTTCTCCAAGTGCAAGTCATACAAAGTTTAATCCAGGTGTGTAGAGTAGAAATAAAGTTAATGTGAAGAAACAATGTTTCCTCTTATACACATAGTGACCTTGATCAACAAAGTATGGTCCTGGTGTAGGATGCAGAACTATTGCTATAGAGTAGAAACGATTTTCTGTGATCTTGACCCCAAAATCATTAAACTTTTTTAACCCTAACTGCAAGCTATTCACAAAATTTTAACAAGGACTAGAACTAATGCTATTGTGCCGAGACTATTTTTCTTCTTTTATAGTTACCTTGACCTTTGACCCCCAAACAATAGGCTTCATCCTTAACCCAAGTGCAAGCCATCAACAAAATTTGGTCCAGTTTTGTGATATGGAAACCACAGTAACCTTGATCCATAACATTTTGATTCCGAAATTGATAGGCTACTAATTCCTTACCCAAATGTAAAATATTTTCAAGTCTAGTATCAGTAAATGGTTGAGAACTCAACCTACTGAGCAGAAATGAAATAGGGAACACAATGATTTAGGGCTGGTGTGATATGATAGGCTCTCTTATGGTGGGCATACAGCTCTATCTTATGGAAGGCCTATAAAATGGAAATGTTTGTTTTATAACAAAAAAGTCTCCCATTTTCTGGACCAACTAAATATTTCAACAAGGGTTTAAATGACCATCCATTTCAGGAGCTGCAGCAGTAACAAGATTTTCAAGACAGCCATGGGCATCTGCAAGACTTTTTCCAAGGGTGGGGATAAGGGCAATCAAAAGGACAAAAGGCTTGCAGCAATACATGTATCTATCATAGATATATCCCCACCACCTCTGAGAAAACATGGGCCAAGGGGCACAAGTTTCATTTACAACCATCATTTGACCTCACAACATAACTGTGTGCCAAGTTTCGTGACTTTCGACCAAATAGTTTAGAAGTAGCAATAATATTCATTTGCTAAAAGACAGTAAGTGATGTTCAATGTACACAAGCCACCGCATAAGTTGTTCTGGACAAAGTTTCTGATCCTCTACCAACTGAGATAAAAATTAAAGCAACAGAGTCATCTATATCGTGCTGCATGAAAATGTTATTAAGACACAAGGATTTCTTGTAGATTTCATATAAAGGCATTCAGAAGGATTTCTTGTTGATTGCATATACATGTATAGGCACTGAGAAGGATTTCTTGTTGATTTCATATACATGTATAGGCATTGAGAAGGATTTCTTGTTGATTTCATATACAGGCATCGAGAAGGATTTCTTATTGATTTCATATATAGGCATTCATATTTACAGTGAAATGGCAGGCATCACAAGTTCTGATCCAGAAATGGAAGTGTGAATGATGGAGAGATAAACAAATGGTCATAAACATTACTGAGTAATGAACGATAAGAATTGTAAACAGAAAAAGACACATCTGGACCACTAGCGTAATGTAGCAAGGTTAGTTGAGGGGTGGGTTGGTTGAATAATTACATCAGTTGGTAAGTTGATGGGTTCTATGGATTTTCTTCTTTATTCTCATTCAAGACTTCTGTCTTTAATTTCCTATATAACCTCTTAGATGTAATGATTAACCAAAATGTTAACTTACATGACTTCGTAACTTTTCACTCATTAAGCACTGGATTAAGTTAAAAATCATCTTAAAGGCTGATCCCATGTTGCAAAAGTGCAGCTCCTTGATCGGCCCTGGTAGTTCTTACTGTGTCACAGATATAGTCACAGAGATATATATATATATATATATATATACACACATAATGAAATATGAAATAGTAAAACATGAAACTGCTATTTAAGATTTTATGAAAGACTGCAGTTGGCCTTGACCAAAAAGTTTGATGACAATTTGAGTGCTATTCAGCATACCTGGCAACTTTTCAAAAGCCAAATATGGAAACTGAATAAAAAAATATGGAGACTTGGACCTAAGCACTCGTTTCAATAAATATTCACCAATCTGCTGGGTCCAATATGCATGAAATTTTCAAAAGAATTGCCAGGGATGCCCACAGAAACTTTTTGTGGGGAAGGGGCAAACATGTAGTGGTCAGCGATTAAACTGCATGTTTAACCGCGAAATCAGTTGGGGGGAGCTAGTGTCACCCCACACTGCCCATATGTGCGAGAATCCATGGGATGCACCATTTCTCCCTGTGATGCATCTTATTTTCCCCCAAGGATGTGCCCCCTTTTCATATTCTGGTCAGCTGTGGCTAAATCATCCAATAGCTAAAGGTTAGACTTAAGTACATAAGCAATAAAGTCAGTGTGACTAATTAACAGTTAGTCCTGATCACTGTATAATGTGTATATGTAAGCACCATCAGTTGAGTGGCAAATAAGCAATGCCCTATTTTGTTGTAATTTAAGATGTCTATGACTTCGTTTTAACAGTTCAAATCTGCTGTCACTAGTTACTGTACATGTGGCCACATTTTATATCCCACCTTATTTCCTTAGGGTCAACTTGCAAGACATGTAACACTGTTTACTAAATAAAATATTAAGTCTCAATTAGTTCTTTGGGGCCACGTATACTGCGTGGTATATTTTCTTTCATTCCTTCTTTTAATTTATTCATGGTAATTAAAGTTTATATATACAGTACAGGAATGACAGGTCTTTATCAGTTCAAGTTTCTTGGTGGGAAAGGAGATGCTACTTTGCTTTCAGAGAAAATTACACAGCATTCACAGAGATCATTCATCGGACTCAAACTAACTGGTGACAATTTTATTGTTGTGGTTAATTGTTTGACTGTAGTATTGTGTAGTGGTTAAACAAATTCTGAAATTTACTTGAAGATATTTAAACTTAACATCCTATTTACTGAAGAAAAAAACTTTGTAGTGTGATATTAATTATTTCATCACAACAATATTCACAGGTGATAAAAAAATTGAACATGGCTTCTTATACATAGTTCTTATTACTACAAAACCGAAATATTTCATATGAACATACGTTGACAAAGACTATTTGTATCTTTGTTCCAAGTGCCTGACTCCATGCACTCAATTCTTAAAATACTTTCGTTCTTCTTGTAACCATATCCTGTGCATTCGTAATCACATCGCTGGCCGAGCATTCCTGCACACGTGCTTACAATCCCGCCCTGACTGAATTGCTTGGGACAAGTAATAGCTGTAATGGACAATAAAACGATAGATTAAAACAAATATGAAAGATTTAAGGAAATTTCTTTTTGACTGCAATATTTGTTTAGCAAAAACATCATTGACCAATATTCAAGCACACTTAAATGTAATCCTTTGATTGGCTACATGTACAACATATCAATATTTCTGTGAATAAGGTAGCAATATGTTCAAATAGTATCACAAGTTTTGTGTGTGGAATTGGCCATGTAACGTATGTTTGTATTAACTGCATAGAGACAGATAAGGTTGAAGACATATTCAATTTGATTTTGTTTAAAAAAAGAACCCGGCTTTTCTTCTTTCATATGTAGCTATCATTTATTTAAGCGAATTCTTTGGTAGTACCTACGTTTACAAAGGGTATCAGTGCTAGTTAATTTCCAGTTTCCGTTGACTTGACATTCCGCTTCGCTCACTGCATCATTCCTTGTGTAACCGTAGTTACATGTATAATTACATGACGTTCGAATTGAAAAGTTACAATCTGCCCATTTCCCATTTGCAAGTGTACCAGGGCATTTAATCTCTGTAAAGGAAAGCATGTGCATTTGAGAGTATAGTATAGTTTTAAAAGATCTTCTTTAAGTGTGTACAGGTTTAATATGATATACTTTTTAAGCCTTTTCATTTATAAAAAGAGACACTCTTTAAGTTTACACAGTGTTGAAAGACATGCTCTTTATGCTTGTATAATTTCAGAAGGATATCGTCTAAGATTGGTATATTTTTAAAGGATATATTTAGTATCATTTTAAAAGGATATTATTTAGAAAAGTCACAGTTCTCGTAGACAGTAACGTTTAATATTTGTGTAGAGCGAAAACGTATACAATCATGTTAAAAATTTAAAGTAATATAAAACAATACAAACATGAGTTACTGTACGGGCTAATAGAAGTAAAGACAAAATATGTATGGAAGATGCAATTGAAAGAATATTATTATGGGCTTGTTACGTACAGCTTTCTATCGGCCAGGAAAAGTTTGGTTTTAATTAAAAATCAGTTGAGCATATTAACAGTGGATGAAGATTAACTAAAATGAAAAATCACACACCGTAGAAAGTAAAGACAAACAGACGTACGCACCTTCACACGGATCTTCCGGTATGTACATCTCACCATTACAGAAAACGTTATCTACGCCTGGTTTCGCTTTATAGCCTTGCACGCAAGTAAAGGTACACTTGCTTCCATTCAGACGAAGGCAGTCGGTAGAAACAATAATTTTCTTGCTAATCTCAGGGCAATAAGGAACTAGAATGAAACAGAACTTGAGACCAAGAAATCTTGGAAGCATTGAGGACTTTCGATTAAATCATTGTGTAATTGCAGTCATCGCAGAATATTACCAAACATTCTGTCCATTTGAGTACATCAATATGTTACCCAGAAGAAATGCGCCTAGATTGAATGATGGATTAATGAGATATTAATTACATTTCAAGAGATAGGTATAAAAGTTTAACCTATATTCTGCACTTTGAAAACAATTATCATTTTTTATGAAACTTTATAACGAGAAAGCTTTTGAAAGTCATGTCATAAATTACAACAAACTATAGATCAGTACTACTTTATGACCTCTCGTATTCATGTTCCAGATGAGACAATTTTGACTGCTTAATAATTCACAGTTGCATTGCATAATCGTTCCCATTTTGTCTACGTTATACTAGTTTTATAGACGATTATGGTTCACCTTTGTAGACACTTTATCTTTTAAATAATCCGTCTGAGAATTCAATAGCTTGTTAAAGTAACAAGATTGCTTACTATTAGAACAGACTGTTTTGCTTCCTTCCTTAAGGTCAACACCATTTTCACAACCGCATATACCACCACCGGCGGTTGGAAAGCAAAAGGTGGAACAGCCCCCATTGTCAACAGAACAGAATTCATTTTCTGAAAAACAAAGCATAATACATTTTGTATAAACGATCAAACCTGATCGGCATGAACTGAACAATAATTTATATATTATCTTGAGTTAATGAGAAAAATGTTTTTTATTCCCGTATTTTCGATGGCAAAAATATATGAAATTAGCAGCACCGTGATTATGTATTATTGTTATTTCTATAAGGGCTATTGCGAAGTAACCTTATCTTGGTACATTAAAACTACATAGTAAACCTTTGGATGCATGTCACTTTAAATATTTGTATCATTCAATATGGGTACACAACATTTACAAGAAAAAATTAGATTAAACAAATCTCTCAGATATTGTTTTTGTACAATCGTGTGAAGTTTAAGCCATAAATAGATAGATGTATAATGAACATTATCTTCACATGGCTGTTTACTCACTGTTCTGGACTGTGGAAGAATAAATGCCGATGAACTGAATTGTTCCCAGCTCTCCGTGAGAAGCAAAGTCTGTCGTTTCGTTCGGGTTGGATATCTTTAGTTTTATTATATTCCTATTACATAGAAAAAAAAAACCCAACAGTCCTGGATGTATTATCAGTATTGTTTTGCCATGAACGGCGTTGGTCAAAGATAAGTCGTTAAGAATGTTGCATTTGATAAAGACTACTAGTAAATGAAATCACGTATATTGGACAAGGGAGTTGGAAAAGAGAAAACCGACTAGGATATATTAAACGTTCATCAAAGCAGAGAAAGGAAAATTGTAGCAATACCGACATTACATTTAGTAATGTAATCTGAATCAAGGTCAAGGGGAATTGAATCAAGGTACAACTCAAATACAACCTAATGTTATTTTAAAAATGGAATGTGTGATGTAAGTTATGATGATGATACGTTTTTTATAGACCTACAGGTAGAAACATACACCTTACGAGGTATCAAATTAATCACAAATATATGTATCTGATGAACTTAGTACATATTATTTGTTTCATGTTCTTGTAGTGCTTCATCTAGATACACCTACACTGTCTCAATAAAAGAAGACCTAACGATTAGACAATCAAAATTATACCGGACGCTTTAAACAGGCCATTTCAAAGGACGCGACTATTCACGTTTAAGAGTTTCAATCCTGTTTATCTGCTTCCGGGGTGGACAAAGAATGCTACATCTAATAACCTACATTTGTGTCCACAGTGGATAAAATGCACCGATAAACACTCTAATTAGGGACTTATTTGAATAGCCATTCTAGTTCATCTAGTTGCAGTACATACGAATGCCCAACGGTGGAAATGAATAGGTAATCTTGGTAGAAAGCTATTCCTTGTAGACTGGTGAGCGGATAGTTGGTCAGTGTGTTGTGATTAGTTCCGTCCAGTCTGCAGTATCCGATACTGTGTTCCAAGTAGTTGATCCAGTACAAGTAGTCACCTGAAACCATGGCGAAATGTGTTGGAAAGTACACAAGTGATTGTCATGGAGATACAACAAGATAAGATACTGTGAATATTACATAACGACTAGTTTAATAATGAGGTATATTGTGAATGGTAGACTTGTTTATTAACCACGTTTGAAAGCTTGCCTTGATATAGTCATATATGATCAATTTGTATTTTAAAGGAAATCGTTTTATAGCTTTCAGTTCATACTGCTTTATTTATGGGAGGCCAGTCCTTGCCTGAAGAAGTAAATAATGATACAGATCAATAAGAAACGAATCATTTGATTTGTGCCTGGGAACAATTTTGAATTGGGTTTATGTTTCTAAAACTGAAACGATTCAAATATATTGTCAAGTTTAGAGTTCACATTATTTTTCTCCTATAACAGAAAATGATAAATGATTTGAATGATTATGACATTGATAAAGCCCTAAGAGATCTGGTTTTTAACAGGAAAAAAGGCAAACAATTGTAGAGTTGTTTCACGCTTAACACATTCTATCCTTACATGAAGTCCTATGATTATTAATGGAGCATTTATGTCTTACACTATAAATCTACAAAAATGCTACTCGAATGCTAGAAAGCGTTTTTGTCTAAACTTATTGTACAAATTGAAAAGGTCATTACTTTTGTAATCGACGGTGAGTTCAGTTGGCCAATCGTTATAAATGTTTAGAAGAACTGCTGACTGACTGCCGTCCATATTGGCCTGACCGAGATACGATCTGAAGCCACTATCAGTGTAGAACAAGAGTCTGAAATGGAAACATTAGCCCTTCGTTGAGATTAAACAGGTTCTATCAGTATCAGATTGATATGGAAACTATAGTTTAATCGGAGACAAAACAATAAATACAATTTCTTGCCTTGGAATTCTTTGTTTTTTGACGTTCTTTGTCATAACAAATTCGCATCCAGTTTAAAATGTTAGGATATCACCTTGGGATAAAAACTGAAATGCATGCTTGCAAAATAATGGTATCATAATTGTTTGACAAATATGAGAAATAAGCTTGTTCTAACGACGACATCAATTACAAAGAGTTCAAGCATTCTAGCTCTGTCACACAAGTCTTCGTATAATCCAACAGGATATGTTATCATCTTAATAGCTTAAAATGACTACAAACATCTACATACCCCTTGGAAGGATAGACGACCAACCCGTGGGGATCATCCAGCCCCTTAATAAGGACTCGATGCTTTCCGTCCGGCGATAGAACGCCGATGTAACTCTCGGATCTGATATAATGCTGGTGACTGACTGCTGTGTAGTAAATGTTCCCAGTCGAATAGTCCACAGCAAATCGATAGGGGAAAACATAACTGCCGTCCGAGAGTGCTGAAAATAAATTGTGTTTAATAATCAGAAAGTGCGTATGAGTTCATTATTACATTATTTAAAATATGTTGTTTTGTATCGAACTTTCCTTTCTCTGTGTTCAGGTAAATAGAAATAATTCAACAACAAAGTGTCTGAATTTCTATGTACAGTAAGTAAGAGAAATAAATCAACGTCAATTTTTCACATACTTGATTATTTCCTAAAAGTTTGTGAACACAAATTAAAATTTAGACTTCAATCGTTGAAGATTAGATCTCTACTTTAGAAAATAAACTAAATCAGGTGAAAATAAACTAAAATTGACGGTTCAAAAGTTATGCTTATAGAACTGCATTTGAGGGACGTATTTTTGACTTGAAAGAGTGGTTCTGACAAAATGTATAACATTTTCTACAAATGTCCTGGTAGTCATGTGACAAGACTGAATGTATGAATACTATACTCACATTATCATCTGATGGAGGCAAAAACTACAATACACACTGTTTATTTGATCTGAAAATATATTCATACGAAATGTCTTTTATAATAACATTAATGATTTGAGCAGTCATGTGTACAAGGAATTGTAAAATATTGTGTAGGAATAAATAGAGATAATTCGTGTAGTCTGTAGGAAAAACGAACAGATACACTGTTTAAGAAAGTTTATGCACTTGCAGAGTATGACCTTCTTTTATATAACATTAATTTTTGGCAAAGCATCTGTACAGATTGTAATAACATGATGTGATAGGAAACAATAGAATGATTTGTGAATGCTGTATTTGGAAAATACATAATATAAATGATTCAACATGAAGTACCATTAATGCACTTATTCACTGATATATGGGGTGAAGGTTCATCTAGAGCATATGGATGACTACTTATAAAACGCTAAATACTTGCTTATGAGTTATAAATTATATTATTATTAACATAGAACCATTAGAGGTACGCAATTCCGTTTTTGACAGACAGAGCATGAAGTTTGGTAAAGGCAACAGTGGATTTGCTCAGGATATTAAAAGCTTGAATGATTTATTTAGGACTACTGAATTATTCTGACATTCCAAAACTGAATGATATGCAAAAACATTCCTTAAATGACTCTATCTCATACCAAACAAGGCCTCATAAGTAAAGCCCAGAATCTGACTGATTCACCATAGAAATGTATAAATTGTATTGGAAGGATATTGGACAGTTTCCTGTGAGGGCTATTAACAGTGATCATGAACTTGGGGAATTATCTTCCACACAGAAAGAAGAGCTATTATATGTATACCAAAAAGGTGATAAACAAACTGGAGACCCATTGCACTTCTAGATGTATCATAAAAAAAATTACTTCTGCATGTATACCAAGCAGGGCTAAAACTGCTACACACAAAGATACATGAGTGTAAGGGTGCAAATTTCTGTCAATCTATGAGGAACACATTAAGTTGGACAGGTGAACAATTAATTAGATTTATGGGGACTGACGCATGTTTAAATCGCCGTAACGCACTGATTGGTAATGTCACTGTCATGCAAGCAGTGGTTCTTAATTAAAACTTTGTTTATTTAACTGAAAGGGGATAGGGGTTAACTTCCGATCTATATCGAAAACTGTCAATTCTGAAATTTCCCAGCGATAGGTATTTGGTAATCCAGTTTGGCAGGCGGACTACATTTTTTAGCGCCTTAACTATAATTCGGATTGGTTACGCTGAATAAGGGGCGTGATTCCACATGAAATCTCACGGTTTAAATGTGCCTTTCGCAACACTTTTAATCAGTTGACACCATTTTCTGCAAGAGAAAAACAAAGGTAGAGGGCTCCGGGTCGAATTTAGAAGAAATTCACTCGTAATTAGGATCCAAGGGATTGGATGTCTGGAAAAAACTACGAACACAATTCTAGTGGTAAAAGCTTGAAGACACAAGGTATTTTGCGTCAGTCTCACGTAATTTCTTGATATCCATATGATAATTTGTTTGATTTATTTGCTTATATTTGCATGATTGATTTGGTTAGATTGGTAAATCAATTTTCTTGATATGAATACAACTGTGCGAGTTCATCTATATGAATCCGTACACTGATATTCTTTATGTAAGTTTGATGAATCGTTTGAATGTATAGTCTCGTTTGTTATAGGTAAATATGTATCTAGAATTCCATAACTTACTTTAGTGATATGAGTTACGAGAATCCGTGTAAATTCTCCGATTTAGATAATGTCACATATGATAAAGACTTGAGTGCATATTGACTGAAATTAACGTTGTTAAACCATGTGAAATTAATGTTGTTGAACCATGTAGTGAGGTTTCATATATGCTAGAGACTTGAATGTGTGTATTCGATATAAATGCGTAATTGAGTCATGGAAGGAATTTCATTCATTGATTTGTATAATTAAGTCGGGACCAGAACTGATGTCTCGGGGTGTTGTTACTGTAATAGCCGTTAGGTAGTACATTGATCTTAGGAAACTAGGTTTGTTTATGGTCTGCCGTGTTTAGTTAGACCAGATGGCCGTGGTATCTGTTTGAATTCCGATAGAACTTATCTGACATTAACGAGAGGAGAAAATAATGATCTCTTCCCAGTAGGACACCTAACAGAATACACAGGTTGCCACTTTGTTTACTTTTGAAAGGTGAGATAGCTTCACGTGACGTGCGACTGACGTATCACATACTTACAAAACCAAAGTGAACACACAAGGTTGGAGGCCGAAAGAGGCGGGACACCTGAGAATTTGGGAAAAGGGAAAGGTGGAAAGGACCCAGACTTACAGGCACAAGGAAGTCAAAAGAACAGTCGCAGTGAATTTGGACTGAACCAGAACCATCAGGTTATGAATCTGTACAATTCAATGATTTCGAACTTTCACTCGATGATGAATTAATTCTATCGCTTAAAAGATCGGCTATTTGTATAAGCATATTTGTATTTGAAATTCGTTGAATAATTTAAATCAAAAAGTGTATCTTTCTAATGTAATGCATTATCACAATTGTTTATGAATCTTATTGTTTATGAATTGTTGATTAAATTTTATGGTTTGTACACGTACGGGGGCTCGTGTCATTCTGTTTTATATATCTGCTCAGATCTTTATCTATTCCATCTATAAGTTTCACACTTTATATTGATATTTACTCGTTCCGGGCAAATTACACCGTCGGTGATCACCCTCTAGATAACGATAACAAAACCATACAACCCACCCCAACAAAGCTGGGGGAGTTTGCAACACTATGCCTAAATGTCAAAAGCATAACTAAGTCGAAACGTACTATTTAAGTCTAAAATCCAGTAGTTTGATTGTCAAACATTTTAGTTTGATTTAAGACTGAATAGTTACATTTCTGAAGACAACCCTTTCCCTTAGGGATTCCTTAGGGATGTTTTGGGACAGCATGCATTTCCAAGCCTGTCTTCTTTCGAAAACATTTTTACGCCATTAGCGTATGCGAATTCAGTTTAAGTAGTCCCATTCCAAGTTTCCTTGGGAATTATCTGGAAATGTATCTTTACTAAGGTTATGGAGCACATGCTATATGACATCGAAAAAGGTGCAATATGTTATGATTCAATTTCTAGGGAAATATGGTGGTAGTACTTATTGAATTGACAAAGCGTGAAGTTTATATGCAAAATAGATGGTTTGGTCATTAGAAACAGACATCATCAGACAGTCATCTTTTGAAACAGACATTCATATTTTTGGGGAAAATGCAAATGTAGTAAACTTACACATCGACACTGTTCTATTTTCTTTTGATTTGAGGTAGCTATAACTTGGAACAGAAATTTTTAGGAATACCTGCCTTAAGTAATCTTCTTTTATGCTATCATTTCCCTTTGCACAAAAATGTCTCCAAAATATGTCTGGTTATTCGACCTTGTTTATTGGAAAGATGCATAAGAACATACAGATTGTATGTATGTCTCTCTGTGTGCTTTTCTACAAGACTGAGCAGCGAGTCTGCTCTTGCATTTAAATTCACCTACCTGATGTACATGTCTTTCCATTTCCTGCCAGCTTAAAGCCAAAGGCGCACTCGCATATCCTCGACTTTCCATTGGATATACAAATCTGCTCACAATCTCCATTCAAGGTGAAACAAGGCCCTAAAATTTTTCAAATTTAACTATAACATGGGAATTAACTTTGATGTTTTAAAAAAGTGGTCCAATGAGACGATGTCGTACCTTTGTGATAATGGTTTCTGTAAATCGATTATTATGTTACATTGTAAAAGTCTGGTTACTGAATATTAATAAATATGTGTAAGTTTGCTAGCCACATTGATACATTCAAACGTACAACAGTAATGCATTACGAATGCTAATGAATGCAAAAGTTTCGTTGAAATCAGCACTGCATCGATTAGCATATTCTTTAAAGTTTGGTTTGACAAAGAAAGAAGACAAAATATCCTTATCTATTACAATGCCAAAGACGACCAAGCTTCAGTGACACAACGGGACAACATATCGATGAATGTTGATAAATTTTATCTTGGGCATTCAATAGGTATAAAAGTATCGTGTGCTGATATTATTCGTGGCGGAAGTAGGTGGTCGCTGTTGGCTATTAGAAAAAAGAATAAAATAGGAGTGGTTATTCTTGGAGATCTGACCATGCAATAAATGTCCGCAATAATAATAATTTAATGGTAAATCAATGCTGCAGTTTACAATACAAATTAACAAACATCCTTAGGACGAGCACTTGCATCAGCAAAAAATCCGTCCAAACTGTCCTCTTGTGCTGTAAAAATGATAAATTGTTTTGTAGTACTACATAACAAAAGCGAAGAAAGAAAATATATTTTCAGTTGCTTACCAGGCACAATTACCGCATAAAAGTAGGGCCCTCTTAGCAGAAAATGTATTAATCTGAAGTCGAACTATTAACCTCGAGAACGGTAGAGTGAGTTAACGAGCTACATAATAAAGAACTTAACAATTGTTGAAATATTTTTACCTGTTTCATTTTGACGAAAATTTTCATCAAAAACCTTAATAACTGAAATATTTCCTGTACCAGGAAATATGCCAGATGTTGTAAGTGTCCCAAGATCTATGGAATAAGACATTATTAAAGTCCCCTGGGCATCTTTGGAAGTCAGCAGCAAGTGTCCCTGAAATAAATACCAGTTGGGGTTTAGAACAATGCTTTCGCAATGAAAACAAACATAGAAATACCGCCGATCAAAGCTGATGTTTAAAAAAAATAAGATTGATAAAAAATAAACCGTCTAGATATAGAAACTAATGTCTTAAAGCAAAACAACGAATTCTGAATAATATATACAGAAATAGGTTTCATAATATTCATTGTAAAGATAAAAGGTCCGTGTAGGGCAAATCTGAAATGGTTGATTTATCCCACATTACATTCAAAGAAAAATATATATTTTATGGTTTACCAAGATATTCATAGTAAGTTTAAAACGTAACTGAATTCGGATCGTGGAATGTATACTATCAAAGAAAGAATAGGCTGTAATAATAATAATAATAATAATAATAATAATAATAATAATAGATAATAATAATAATAATAATAATAATAATAATAATAATAATAATAATAATAATAGCACGAATGACAATACTACAGTATACGCGCCACGTTAGACTGAAAATATACCCTGTATATTTCAAGCCTTTCAAGGCTTTTGTTAGTTGATAGAAAATAGACCAGGTCTGAGCCATTCACAAGAGCTAACATAGCTGCGGCCTTCAGGCGAGGTGCTCAGGAAATAGATTCTACAATTAAAAACGAAAACAATACTGATATAAATTTAGAAACAATAATTTAAATATTTTCAAAGGTGTCTTGTGTGTACATTATGAATTGATACAAAAGTGAACGCGAATGAAATCATGGATGTTTTCATTATTTATTTAATAATACTTTGGTCTGACTGAACCATATGATTCTTCAGATCCTTGTGGTTAAATCTGGTATCAGCTAAATCAGCAGGGAACCGACAGAGAGGTGCAGATTATTGGAATATTTAGTACTGTACAACATAATCTACAGTAGTTATATATCCTTACCACTTTGACTGATTTGCATTGATATTTTGACGACACATAATTACTATTGGAAAAGTAGATAAAGAGGAAACATTTGTTGATTATTTGTATATTGATATGGATATTGTTCGTGCTGGTATATTTGATATATATTTTAAAGTTTGAAAATTTTCTCTTCTCTTGAAGTGTCTATAGTATGAGTTAGTATTTGTTCTGGTTAAGTTTGTGATTTACTAAAAGAACAACCATTAAAATTTCATTTTGTAGATGATATTGAAATAGAATTAGGATATCGACATGGGAAACTGTCTCTGTTTAGGTTAAACTATCTATATGTCTTCGTATCTGTGTTTAAGTTACAGTAATTTATTTAGCATGTGTATGTTTGTTTCCTCTGGCTAAAATTGCTGTCCTTGCAGTACCTCATTAGATCATTCAATATACGCTTTAAAAGGAAAGCCACCACCACCACCAAAAATAAATACAGAAAATAAGTAAATAATTGATCGGTATCCTTCAGCAGACGTGAATTGTATCAATGTGTCACCTGTTTCAAGAGGTTAGCAGTAACTCAACTTCTCTTCTAAACGTTTGGAACAAGCTACCCAACGCAATAAACGCACAAGACTAAATACAAAGGTAGCTGTTAATGCATTCGCCATTCCATATCTTGCCATATTAATTGCTCCCAGGACTGTTCAAATTGGATTTTCTGTCCAGCTCAGACCTTTGCATGATATTGAAATACTTTTCTATTATTCGATTTTGTATCATGAAATCATTTAAATCTCATCTTTCATGTAACTTGAATTAATACCATTATTATTGTTGTCCAAGAAATATACATTAACATAACATAAATATTTCATTAGTCATGGTAAAAATCTTTATTAACTCTAAGGATGTTTTGCATAATTTGCACATGCTGAGCTGTTTGAACTGGAATGTAGCGCACATTTTGGTACAGATTGACTTTATCGTCAGAGTATGGAGAACCAAATGCTCCGATACCGCAGGGGGGTGGGGGTGTTACACTAAAGGTGCAAAGGCAAATATTTATCTAAAATGCTTGTTAAAGCAGTAGGTTCCCTTATGACCAGAATAACTCTATTATCACTCAAACGTCAATGTTTCTCGGAATGTGCAATCATTTATCTGTAGGCACAAATTATGACATCTGCTGAACACACTTTTGGCATTTAATATCCATGCGCTATTAGGTACTCAGTTGTGATCTGGAAAAGAAACAACCTAGAATGATTAACTTTAGTCGTCAATATCCAGAGTTCAAAAGAGGATCAATTATACACACCCATAAAATTATAACAAGGACGCTGTAATATATAGAAAAGGCAGAGTTATATGATGCTAGCTAGATCGCGTTAATGAGTTTGTTTTGTTTTCAGTTTGCTTGTCCTTGCAGATAGGTGGTATGCTATTTAGTTAGTGAATAGAGATAAACCATATTTAGTAATCTAAGTTATATGTTTCTTGGACACTATATTATTAATATTATTAACAATATTAACTTGCAAATATCCCTGTGCTTAGATGCGTGTTAATGCATAGTTCCAATATATAGGTTTTATTTTTACTATTTTTAGGGGTTTGACTATTAGAAAACTACTTATTTACTGTTTAGGAATATGTTCTGCATTTCTACTATACGCTCATTTTTGTTTGAGTGGATTTGAGAGTATTCAGTATGCTTTCTCTAGAGTAAATCAGTAAGTTTTCTATCATTAACTTTTTCACTGTCACCAAGCATTATCTTTTTCAGCATTTTGTTCATTATATGGGACACAAATGGAATCACTTATATAATATCCTTCCGCGTGTTCACTTTACGAGGTCAGGAGCATTTTGCGACAATACATATACATCACTTTAAGCATATTTTTATATCCATCTTTTTATGCCTGTTAATTGACCCCTATAGCTCCTCATGTTTGGATTTGCATTTCGTGCTTGACTTTTAATGTGTAGGTAGATTATTCGGTAAACGATTGATT